>CM059780.1:91786609-91811609 GCA_030435695.1 Brachymystax lenok tsinlingensis | reverse complement strand
TCATACTGCTGAGAGGAGATCAGACATGCTGAGAGGAGATCAGAGATGCTGAGAGGAGATCAGAGATGCTGAGAGGAGATCAGACATGCTGAGAGGAGATCAGAGATGCTGAGAGGAGATCAGACATGCTGAGAGGAGATCAGGCATGCTGAGAGGAGATCAGAGATGCTGAGAGGAGATCAGACATGCTGAGAGGAGATCTGACATGCTGAGAGGAGATCTGACATGCTGAGAGGAGATCAGACATGCTGAGGGGAGATCTGACATGCTGAGAGGAGATCAGACATGCTGAGAGGAGATCAGACATGCTGAGAGGAGATCTGACATGCTGAGAGGAGATCAGACATGCTGAGAGGAGATCAGAGATGCTGAGAGGAGATCAGACATGCTGAGAGGAGATCAGACATGCTGAGAGGAGATCAGACATGCTGAGAGGAGATCAGATGCTGAGAGGAGATCAGACATGCTGAGAGGAGATCTGACATGCTGAGAGGAGATCAGACATGCTGAGAGGAGATCAGACATGCTGAGAGGAGATCAGACATGCTGAGAGGAGATCAGACATGCTGAGAGGAGATCAGACATGCTGAGAGGAGATCAGACATGCTGAGAGGAGATCTGACATGCTGAGAGGAGATCAGAGATGCTGAGAGGAGATCAGAGATGCTGAGAGGAGATCAGAGATGCTGAGAGGAGATCTGAGATGCTGATGGAAAGGCAGGGAAAATGTAAAAGATTTAGACTGTGATAACATACATGCGCACACACACACACACATGAAAAGAGCAGAACACGCACACAGGCCCAGCTCAAACGAGCAGAAACGAAGCGTACGCACACACATTGTTGATAATTATTTTCAGATGAATAGGCAGAAATGTATATACTTAATATATGTTATCTTGATCAAGGCTGAGAAAAGAGTGTAAAATTTGAAGAACGGAAGATATAATTATCTGTTCAAGCAATTTAAAAGCAATCTGTTCATAATCAGAATAAATCAGTAGACAGCCAGCCCTAGATAGCAGCAAACTGTATCCCTGAAACTAGTGTCCTTATTCTCATGAATGTCAAGGCCTAGAAAATACCCAAAGTAGCAGACATTTAATTCATTTGTTTTTACTGTGTAATTACAATTTTTTGCCAGGTAATTGCTTAGTAAATACCTGGTCATTTCTGTACCGTATTATTTTTTTATGTTAAACCAAATTCCCATTTTACTCTCTGTTTCCTATAAGTGTATAGACTCCAGCATGTATTATACTGGCTATCCTCCCATTGACGGCAACAGACCATAACACAAGTAACAAAGTAGTTTTTAACAAGCACTTATTTGTTGAAGGGAATAAAATCTGTTTTAGAGCGTAGAGCATTCTTCCATCACCTGCACACATTCCTTTTGATGAGCTGAACGGGGCGTGTGTGTGTGTGTGTGAGTGTGTGTGAGTGTGTGTGTGTGTGTGTGTGTGTGTGCGTGTGCGTGTGCGTGTGTGTGTGTGCGTGTGTGCGCGCGTGCTGCACGCGTGTGTGTGTGTGTGTGTGTGCGTGTGTGTGTGTGTGTGTGTGTGTGTCTGTTCTGTTTATGCTAAGACTCAAACCAAACCTTAGCAGCTTTCAACTTTCTCAGTGAAACGGGCGATAACTTTGTTGCGATATTTGAATAAAACCAACAAACTTGATATGGGTATTTACCATTGAAGCCTTTCTGTGTGGAATAAAATAAGAGGATTATGTTGAGTTTAGGTTGTGTTAAAGTTTTAGCTTTAATTGTTGTTTTTCATTTTTTTTTGTTAAACAAAAGTTTATGACCTCAAAGCAAGCCATGGGAGGAGAACTGATCAGTAGAACATACAAATCAAATCAAAATCAAATTTTATTGGTCACATACACATGGTTAGCAGATGTTAATGCGAGTGTAGCGAAATGCTTGTGCTTCTAGTTCCGACAGTGCAGTAGTATCTAACAAGTAATCTAACAATTCCCCAACAACTACCTGATACACACAAATCTAAAGGGGTGAATGAGAATATATACATGGAAGTATATGGATGAGCGATGGCCGAGCGGCATAGACAAGGTGCAATAGATGATATAAAATACAGTATATACATGTGATATGAGTAATGTAAGATATGTAAACATTAATAAAGTGGCATTATTTAGAGTGGCATTGTACTATAAAGTGACTAGTGATCCATTTATTAAAGTGGCCAGTGACTGGGTCTCAATTTAGGCAGCAGCCTTTCTGAGTTAGTGATGGCTGTTTAACAGTCTGATGGCTTTGAGATAGAAGCTGTTTTTCAGTCTCTTGGTCCCAGTTTTGATGCACCTGTACTGACCTCGCCTTCTGGATGATAGCGGGGTGAACAGGCAGTGGCTCGGGTGGTTGATGTCCTTGATGATCTTTTTGACCTTCCTGTGACATCGGGTGCTGTAGGTGTCTTGGAGGGCAGGTAGTTTGTCCCTGGGGATGCGTTGTGCAGACCGCACCACCCTCTGGAGAGCCTTGCGGTTGAGGGCCGTGCAATTGCCGTACAAGGCTGTGATACAGCCCGACAGCTCTCGATTGTGCATCTGTAAAAGTTTGTCAGGATTTTGGGGGACAAGCCAAATTTGTCCAGCCTCCTGAGGTTGAAGAGGCGCTGCTGCGACTTCTTCACCACACTGTCTGTGTGGGTGGACCATTTCAGTTTGTTTTTGATGTGTACGCCAAGGAACTTAAAACTTTCCACCTTCTCCACTGCTGTCCCTCCGATGTGGATAGGAGGGTGCTCCCTCTGCTGTTTCCTGAAGTCCACGATCATCTCCTATGTTTTGTTGACGTTGAGTGAGAGGTTGTTTTCCTGACACCACACTCCGAGGGCCCTCACCTCCTCCCTGTAGGCTGTCTCGTCGTTGTTGGTAATCAAGCCCACTACTGTTGTGTTGTCTGCAAACTTGATGATTGAGTTGGAGGCGTGCATGGCCACGCAGTCATGGGTGAACAGTGAGTACAGGAGGGGGCTGAGCACGCACCCTTGTGGGGCCCCAGTGTTAAGGGTCAGCGAAGTGGAGATGTTGTTTCCTACCTTCACCACCTGGGTGTCGGCCCATCAGAAAGTCCAGGGCGGGGTTGAGACCCAGGGCCTCCAGCTTGATGATGAGCTTGGAGGGCACCATGGTGTTGAATGCTGAGCTGTAGTCAATGAAAAGAGACAGAGAGACAGAGAGAGAGAGAGACAGAAGAAAGAGAAGAGAGGGAAGAGGGGGAGGAGAGAGAATGAGGAGGAGGGGGAGTGGATGGATGGCAGATTTTTTACCTGAAGGCGAATGCAGGCAGGCAGGCAGAGGAACCGGTGGGTTCTGTTGTAGCTGGGGAACAGAAGAACAGAACAGACGTTACCTACCCTAGTTCCAGGAAGGCCCTGTCTCTCCTCTCCTCTCCTCCCACCCACCTTCCCTCCATCCTCCTCCCCTCCCCTTCCCTCCCCTCCCTGATCCATTATTCAACAACAAGCACAATTAGCCCCTGTCGAAGCTATTTTTACGTGCTCCGTTAAGATAGATTCAGTGTAGAAGGAAGGAATGCAGCAACTCACTTTCTCCCAATCCACTGATTTATTTATCTGTCTGCTTAATGCCTTGTTACAATGGTATCCATGTAGCTTTTATCACTTCACTTATTCATCATGGGCTTTTAAGTGTAAGAGAGTTTGTTTAGGGATGTTTAGTAGGGAGAGTGTTACTGTGGGGATCATCATCCACAGGGATGGTTAATCTATCATGATGAGAAAAAGCTTGATGAGTTTCACAATGTTTTTTCTGCTATCGTTTGCAATGGCTGTCCTGCCTGGTTTCCCACAGTTTTCTATGTTATTCCAAGGTATTCTAGAATCCATTGCATGGACAGGACCTGATCATAAGGTAGCAGCCAGTGTAAAAAGAAAGGGAACTAACATTCACACTTGTATTTTCCTACTAGCACTGAGTTTGCTGATAGCATCTTAATTGAGGACAAATGTACTGACTATGACTGAGATATGTGGTTGTCCCACCTAACTATCTTAAGGCGAATGCACTGTAATTCACTCTGCATAAGAGCGTCTTCTGAATGACTAAAAGGAAAAATGTAATGTAGAAAATGTCCACTTCTGCTCCTGTGAACCTGAGATTTGAACCCACGTTCAGCACAGCAGGCAGTCGGGGTTGGGCTGTCTCAGTCCTCTGTCTTCCTCTCTACCCTTTTCTAAGGCTCTCTCTTTTTTTTACAAGATTCCCGATTGTTTCCGACGACTGAAAGGAGCGCTGGTTCTGACGTTGGCAACATATATTCCTCTTATTCACCACATGTATTCAGCTCATTAATACACTGAACAATCCTGTAAAGGTCATAGTTGAAGAAATCCCTTGCCAAATACATATTCCCACTCTATAGAAAGCATGACGAGGAATTCCACATCTCTTCAACAGACAGTCCTAACCTGCGTCCCAAATGGCTTCCTATTCCCTATGGGTCCTGGTCTAAGGTAGTGCACTATATAGGGAATAGGGGAGTGATTGGGGACAAAGTCCTCCTCATTATATTGTATATTACTGTATGGAGGATAAACATATTTTTACCATTTCACAGACAGACCAAAGAACACAAATTGCCCGGTCCGGTATCATATTTCAGAGCTTTATGTGGGAAATGGCTATGAAATGGCTAAGAGTTAAGGGTATGATGTAATTTATTGGCAAATCTGCCCACCAGCCATCAAAGAGGACAGGGCCGTATTTTTTGTGTGTGCACTCTCTACTGCCAGATACAGTAACTCCGGCCCTCTGCCTCCGACTCTCTGACAGTTTCCACAAAATCTATTCTTTCCCTGAAAAACTTTGTTGGCCTCTTTGGGACCCCTGGGGCGATTTAGTACCCCTCTCTCTTAAACTAGGGTAGAAGATTGTGTTTGTTCTTGTCCCACACTTCTGTTTTTATCAAAGCATCGGTTTATCTTCATAAACGTTAATTTGATGAAATAGGAAATTCAAGGGTTCCTGCTATCTAAGATCTAGCTTTGATATCCTGAATGTCTGGCAGCAAAATAGATTTCCTTGATATATATATACGGGAAAGTTGCTTGGAGATTTCCTGCTCTGAGAGTGATTTGTTTCAATTAAATGACATAAGCAAGTACTCAAGTATAGTTCTTCAATAAGGATGTTAGTCGTAGAGAACAGGCTTGGGGTGAATTTCATTTGGCTTAAAACGCACATGCTTCAATCCATCAAGTACCAATCCAATACTATTCCAATGAAAGAGTGATTACTGTATATTGCCATACCTGTTCACTGTCAATTTAATCTCAGGTGATTGAAGCCCAAGCTCGTTTCACTTCTAAGTTGGACTCATCAGATGAAAAGATATGGCCCTGTTTAAGTATTACAGCGATCTTTAAAGTGATCTGGAGAGGACATACCTGATGAGCATTGGAACTAACTACGCACCATAATTGGCAGTCATTAGCGTTACTGAGGCAGACCTCATACCAGGTGCCTGTAGAGGCAGCCAGGTCTGGCAGGTAATTGGGGCTCATTAATGGACCGGGGTCTGCTTGGTGGGTTCATTTGGCCTCTCCTCAACTCTCCGTTGATCTCTTCCCCCTCTCTCTATGCTCTCACGCCCCCACCTCCGCTCTCATCCTGCAACTCCCACCACCCACCACCCACCCACCACCCACCCATCCACCACCCACCACACCCACCCACCACCCACCCACCACCCACCACCCACCCACCCACCCCCCACCACACACCCACCACCCACCCACCCACCCACCCACCACACACCACCCACCCACCACCCACCCACCACCCTCAATATCCAGCCCCAGGTCTGGGGGTGGTATGGTGAGGTCTGTCCACTGGAGGGAGGAGAGAGGGTGAAGGGGTGAGGGGGTGGTGAGGTGGTGAGGTCTGTCCACTGAGGGAGAGAGAAGGGGGCTGCAGAAGGTTAAACAGGATGCTCACATCATCTGCCAGGTCCTGTATTAAGCCAGGGATGGGAGTAAAGATATATTATACATGGGCTTATCATGACTCTGGTCTAAACTGGTCTGCTCTGGTCTGATCTGGTCTGCTCTGGTCTGATCTGGTCTGTTCTGGCCTGATCTGGCCTGATCTGGTCTGCTCTGGTCTGGTCTGGTCTGCTGTTCTCTGCTCTGGTCTGCTCTGATCTGGTTTGATCTGGTCTGCTCTGGTCTGCTCTGGTCTGATCTGGTTTGATCTGGTCTGCTCTGGTCTGCTCTGGTCTGCTGTTCTCTGCTCTGGACTGCTGTACTCTGGCTTGCTCTCTCAAACCTCTTTAATCCTGCTAATGAGCATACACCTGTCAAGTAATGAGGGAGGTGTTTTAGACAGTGTGTCTGTGTGGGTACTGGCCATCAAGTAATAACAGATGTGTTTTAGATGTTGGGTCAGTGTGGGTATGTAATGAGGGAGGTGTTCTAGACAGTGTGTCTGTGTGGGTACTGGCCATCCAGTAATGAGAAATGTGTTTTATGCAGTGTGTCATTGTGGGTAAAAAATGAGAGAGGTTTTTTAGGCAGTGGGTCAGTGTGGGTAAGTAATGAGGGAGGTGTTTTAGACAGTGGGTCAGTGTGGGTAAGTAATGTGAGAGGTGTTTTAGACAGTGTGTCTGTGTGGGTAAGTAATGAGGGAGGTGTATTAGACAGAGTGTCTGTGTGGGTACTGGCCATCAAGTAATGAGAACGGTGTTTTACACAGTGGGTCAGCGTGGGTAAGTATTGAGAGAGGTGTTTTAGATAGGGGGTCAGTGTGGGTAAGAAATGAGAGAGGTGTTTAATGTAGTGGGTCAGTGTGGGTAAGTAATGAGGGAGGTGTTTTAGACAGTAGGTCAGTATAGTTACGTAACGAGGGATGTGTTTTAGATATTGGGTCAGTGTGGGTCTGTAATGAGGGAGGTAATTTACTTGTTGGGTCAGTGTGGGTATGTAATAAGGGAGGTGTTTTAGACAATGTGTCAAGGTGGGTAAGTAATGAGGGAGATGTTTTAGACAGTGTGTCAGTGTGGGTAAGTAATGAGGGAGGTGTTTTAGATAGTGGTTCAGTGTGGGTAAGTAATGAGAGAGGTGTTTTAGACAGTAGGTCAGTGTGGGTAAGTAATGAGGGAGGTGTTTTAGATAGTGGTTCAGTGTGCGTAAGTAATGAGAGAGGTGTTTTACACAGTGGGTCAGTGTGAGTAATTAATGAGGGAGGTATTATAGACAGTGGGTCAGTGTGGGTAAATAATGAGAGAGGTGTTTTAGACAGTGGGTCAGTGTGGGTAAATAATGAGAGAGGTGTTGTAGACAGTGGGTCAGTGTGGGTAAATAATGAGAGAGGTGTTGTAGACAGTGGGTCAGTGTGGGTAAATAATGAGAGAGGTGTTGTAGACAGTGGGTCAGTGTGGGTAAATAATGAGAGAGGTGTTGTAGACAGTGGGTCAGTGTGGGTAAATAATGAGAGAGGTGTTGTAGACAGTGGGTCAGTGTGGGTAAATAATGAGAGAGGTGTTGTAGACAGTGGGTCAGTGTGGGTAAATAATGAGAGAGGTGTTGTAGACAGTGGGTCAGTGTGGGTACACCATGTGGTGTGGATTTGATAGAACAACAGAGACTACACATTTTTTGTCTTGTTCTCCTAAGTGTGTATGTAATTGTCTTGTACAGTTGTCTTTGGCTCTCGAGGGGGCATTCTAGGCTTCATCCGACAATAAAGAATATGTGTGTGACATGGACTCAGCTCTCCCCCTGGATATGTGTCACGTCCTCAGCTCTCCCCCTGGATATGTGTCACGTCCTCAGCTCTCCCCCTGGATATGTGTCACATCCTCAGCTCTCCCCCTGGATATGTGTCACGTCCTCAGCTCTCCCCCTGGATATGTGTCACGTCCTCAGCTCTCCCCCTGGATATGTGTCACGTCCTCAGCTCTCCCCCTGGATATGTGTCACGTCCTCAGCTCTCCCCCTGGATATGTGTCACGCCCTCAGCTCTCCCCCTGGATATGTGTCACGCCCTCAGCTCTCTCCCTCTGTGTGTGTGTGTGTGTGTCATCACGTTGGAGTGAGACTTGACAGGCGCGAACGCTGATTCGATCTGGCGGTGGCATCGTCTGAGAGCGGTGGGTTGCCGACCAGGAGCAAATTATATTCATTGGTCTTAAATGCTCCGGCTGGCCAGTGGGTTGTGTAGCAACCGTCAGTGTCATGTTACATTATGACCCGGGGATGACAGGATGGAGAGGACAGTGGGAGAGGACAGAGAAGGGAGGAGGAGCAGAGGGAGGGAGGGAGGGGCTGTCAGCTTCAGGGACTCATCATAAACAAACAGGCTATCTTTTGACAAATGCTGTTTTAAACATGGATGGCTTATTATTTTTATTGATGTGTGTGTGAGTTTGTTTTTGTTGACAGAAGTGTGTTTGTGTGTTGTTGATGGCAGTATGTGTGTGTTTTGTGTGTGTGTGTGTGTGTGTGTGAGTTTATTGTTGACAGCAGTGTGTGTGTGTGTGTGTGTGTGTGTGTGTGTGTGTGTGTGTGTGTGTGTGTGTGTTGATGGCAGTGTGTGTGTGTGTGTGAGTTTGTTGTTGACAGCAGTGTGTGTATGTGTGTTTGTGTGTTGTTGACAGCAGTGTGTGTGTGTGTGTGTGTGTGTGTGCGTGCGTGTGCGTGTGTGTGTGTGTGTCAACAGAGACTCTTATAACACACTGACATCTGCTCTAAGACCCTCTAACACACTGTTGCTCAGCAGCATCCCACTGTATTGAGACCTAATACATCAAACAGTCACACACTCTCCAGCTGCCTCCAGAATGGACTAACCACATGTGGATGAGAGGACTTGGCAAAACAACCAAAAACAGAACGGCATACAATGAAAGCGAGTCCTTTGTTGCTTGAAAAAATTATCAGGAGAACTAGTTTTTGAAACAAAAACCAAACAAAAATCCTTCTGACAAAAAATAAAGCAGTCTTTGTGCCGGATGAAAACAATGGGTACAGCTCAGTCGTTGTTTTCTAACGGCAGTTAAAAACAAAAGAGGCGTTTATTGGATGCGGTTGAATAGCAGAGGGTTGAGCGTGTGTGTGTGTGTGTGTGTGTGTGTGCGTGCATGCAGCTGTGAGTCTTTATGAAGACAAACTCTGTGTTTCTCCATTGTCAGTTCCTAGGCCTACCTTGTGTTGGGATAATACACTATTATGTAGAGTTACCTTGAACTGGCAGTCAATAATTACCATGTTACTCCCGAGCAGATGACAGACAGAGAGAAATAAACAGAAAGAAACAGAAGAGAGAGAGAGAGAGAGAGAGAGAGAGAGAGAGAGAGAGAGAGAGAGAGAGAGAGAGAAACAATTGTAGATGGAGCGTGGGGTGCGGGTGTGAATGGCTTTGTTCCTTTACTAGTAGACTGACACAGTGCCTTCTTGGAAGAGGCGGCTCACATTTTGGGGAATAAAACTAAATATCATAGTAAAAATGCAACATTAAAATGAAGCATCGCATGCGTCTATCATAAGCGTTTACCCACTAATGTAAGATAGCCTACTCTTCATAATGTGATGAGTGGATTGGATAGTCCTAATTAAGGCTAATACTATAACTCAATCACTGTTCTGAACAATGCATGGCTGAGTCAGTCGTGGCAATAGAGTAGGCTACAGTATATCAGATTCAGGTAAACGGTGGCCTTTTTTTGTAAACTCATGCAATTCTACTACACTTCATATGGCTTGAGACATTAGCTGACTATATTTGTATACGACAGGGCAGCCTACACTGACAAAACAAATGAAAAACAACATCCTTTTCTTAAAACACAACCATGTAATCTAGGCCTACGGAAAGGGTAGACCAACATTTTACAAAATGACATCAATCTAGCCTGGAGAAGGAAATGATTGTCCCTAAGAAAACTTACCAGTGGCACTGACCCAATGATAAAACCAGTGAATATGCACGCTCACTGGGAATATGGCTGGTGATCTCTGCTGGTGCCAATTAGATATAGTCTGGCCTACTGTTCCCTCAACATTGGGAATTGAGATATCCATTTCGGCTTTCCAACCTTTGTTTTTCCTGCGTTTGTATTTTGAAATATGGCGATAGGCCTATTTTCTTTTTATGGGCGCCAATGACGGTCCTGCACTATCCCCCACGGTCGGGCGTGATCTCTTACCGTAGGTATAGACACAGTAGAAAGACAGAAGACATGAAAGATAAAAATGTACACTCCAGTACATGTTGAAATATTGTTTCTCACAGTGGTCTCTTATTTTGCTACTGTCCTACTATAGTGGTAATGACCATGTGGATTCCAACAGGTTTGACCTCTGCTCTGACCTTTGATTCGGTCAGGTGGTCGAAGTGCACTAACCCGTCAGCCATAGCGTCTCCATGCACTCCACACCTGTGCTGAACATCTGTGCACCGCGTCTCCACTGTCCGCCCCGTTCACTCCGATATCCCTCTACCTCTTTGACGGGTATGAATAATTTCCTGCTCCCTCCGATATCCCTCCACCAACAATCTGGACTCTCTGTTGCACAACTCCCTGTTGCAGCAGGAACCAAACGCGTATCAATTATAGATCTTTGCCAATGATATGTTTTCTTCTTTCTACGTCCTTGCCTTTTCCTTTACCTTCTGTCAACAAGGACAATGGGACCTTGATATCCCCTTCCTGATAGGTATGGTCATGACGATTAGTGCATGTCTCACTCCATCCTCTGTGTACGAGGGGAAAGATTCAACCTTTTCCAACTACTGAATAGGGCCCAGTGTACAGTATTTGGTCCATGGTGAGAGGTAGTACCTCTCCGTTTCACTCTGTTTCTAAATGTTTTTCTGCCTACTGAACATTATTTGGCCCTTGGTGAGAGGGAACACCCAGTGGCAGTGAGGGGGTGGGGCACGTTAATGAGGTGTGATCCTGCTTATGGCTCTATGATTGGATAATTTGAGGAATGTGGCCAATTAGGATAGTTTGCTGCCCTGTCAGAGTGTGTGTGTGTGAACAGGAAGAATCCCTGCAAGTTTCTAGTGTGTGTGTGTGTGTGTGTGTGTGTGTGTGTGTGTGTCTGTGTCTGTGTGTGTTTGTGTGTGTGTGTGTGTGTGTGTGTGTGTTGGTGTGGGTGTGGGTGTGTGTGGGTGCGTGTGTGCGTGCGTGGTTGCGTGCGTGCGTGCGGGTGCATGAGTGTGGGTGTGTGTGTGCTGACAGTATAAATACTTGATGCAAAGAGCAAAATCCCTCTGAAAGTCTAATTTCTTTAGTCTATGACAATATTGAGGACAAAAGCCTATTTGTCAAAGTGTTGTTTTGTCAATGAGGATGGAACTGGGACGCAACAAATAATCCAATAACAGGTTGAAATTGTTCAAATAATTAAACAATTCAAAACATATTTCTACCAGATTATAAAATTCAACACAGAACGTTATTTCCATAACCTGGAAGCTAAACAATATTCAGGCCAATATATAGGAATTGATATCCTAGACAATGACACCATTTACCAGATTGCAGTAGCCACTACACTTAAATCTTTGGATTCCGTCTACCGTAGTGCCCTTCGCTTTATCACAGGTGACACTTGTAATAATCACCGCTGCTTCCTGTATCAAAAGGTTGGCTGGTCTTCATTAAAGTCCCACAGGTCACTTCATTACTTCATTACTCCTAGTTTTGTTTCCAAAGCTCTACTACACAAGTTTCCAACTTACCTAACTTTGCTGCTAACCTATAAGAGAATGAACTACCAAACCCGCTCACAGGATTGGTTAACTCTTGAGGTCCCTCTGGTCTCCACCAATTTAGGTAAATCCTCCTTTAGTTTTAGTGCCACCCCCCGTTGTTGGAATAACCTAGAAAATTCCTTGCATCTTGATTCCCTGGTGCTGGTAGGGCAGTTCAGGACTCTGGTGTTGAATGAATTCATTGAGTATGGCATTTGTTTCCATTGATTGTAGTGGTTAATTTGTTGAAGTTGTGGTTGTGGTATTGAGGTTGTGGGTGTCATGATTCTCTTCCCTCGGGAATGACCAAGTCGCAGCGACGTAACTGGAATACATACTTTATTGAGATAACGGGACGAGACGGAACAAAACAATAAACGAAGAACAAGATGTGAACCCTAACCCTAAATCCTAAACTGGACACAGAGATCTAAACCTAACCACGACTGGCGAAACCTAACTAACCACGACTGGCGAAACCTAACTAAACAAGAATGGCTGAACTTAACGAAACACGAAGGGCAGAACCTAACTAAACACGAAAGACAAGAACCTGACTGAGCATGATAAGCATGACATAAACAATAACCCACGAAACTAAAGTGCAACTCCCAAACATATACAGGTATATGGTTCCCAATTAGAGGTAACGAGACTCAGCTGCCTCTAATTGGGAACCATTATCCCAACATAGAAATAGACACCCTAGAACACACAAACCCTACACCAAAACGAAACCAAAACGCTCCAGCCTGTAACACTCAGGCCTGGACGTTACAGTGGGGTAAGGGGGGTACCTAGTCAGTTGTACAACTGAATGCCTTCAACTGAAATGTGTCTTCCGCATTTAACCCAACCCCTCTGAATCAGAGAGGTGCGGGGGGCTGCCTTAATCGACATCCACGTCTTCGGCGCCCGGGGAACTGTGGGTTAACTGCCTTGTTCAGGGGCAGAATGACAGATTTTTAATACTCGGGAATTTGGGTTAGACACGATTTAAAAGATCTCTATGAAGCAAATATCCCTCCGCTGACACTCCACCTGAAACAGGATCTTGAACGCTGGGATTTACTTTCTCTTTCTTTTGGCGGAAAAATTAACACTGTTAAAATTGATGTATTACTTAAAACCTGTTAGGGCTAGGGGACAGTGTTTGGAAGTTCGGAAAGTCTGGCGTGCCCAAAGTAAACTGCCTGTTACTCAGGCCCAGAAGCTAGGATATGCATATTTTTTCAGCTCCCTGACTTTTCCCATGTTTTGCTATAGAACATTGAATGGAATAGCTCCCAGATTGCAGTACCTATGGCTTCCACTAGATGTCAACAGTCTTTAGACAAGGTTTCATGCTTGTTTTTTGAAAAATGACCAAGAAGTAGTAGTTTTTCATGGGGTACTTCCTGGGATCTGTATTCCTGTGGCGCTTGTAACTGAGAGCGTGCTCTTCATTATTTATCTCCAGTATTGAACATAGTACATTCCGTCTGAAATTGTATCAATTATTTACATATTAGGGTACCTGAAGATTTATTAGAAACGTTGTTTGACTTGTTTCAACAAACTTTACCGGTACTTTGGGGATTTATTTGTCTGCGTGTTTGAACGCCTTTGAACAGGTGGATTACTGAACAAAACGAGCCAACAAAACAGAGTTTTTGGGATATAAAGAGGGACTTCATCGAACAACACAACCATTTATTGTGTAGCTGGGACCATTGGGATTGCCATCAGAGGAAGATCTTCAAAGGTAAGTGATTTATTTTATTGCTATTTTTGAGTTTTGTGACACCTGTGCAGGTTATGAAATTATCTTAATTGAGGAAGTATGCAGGGAACTGTCCTCAGACAATCAAATGCTATGCTTTCGCCATGAAGCCTTTTTGAAATCTGACAATGCTGTGAGATTACCAAGATTCTAAGCTAAAGAATGGTGTACAACACTTGTATTTTCATGAATGTTTAATATTACTATTTTAGTAATTTCTATTTGGCGCTCTGCATTTTACCGGATGTTGTCGTAGGTGGTAGCGTCCCACTGATCCCTAAGAAGTTTTTACGTTTTTATACTTATTTCAATGTATTCCTATCTTTCTGACAAAATGCGGCCGGTTATCATACTGTAGGTCCCTGGTCAGGAATGTTCTACTTTACTACATGGGGCCGGTTATCATACTGTAGGTCCCTGGTCAGGAATGGTCTACTCTACATGGGGCCGGTTATCATACTGTAGGTCCCTGGTCAGGAATGGTCTACTCTACATGGGGCCGGTTATCATACTGTAGGTCCCTGGTCAGGAATGTTCTACTTTACTACATGCGGCCGGTTATCATACTGTAGGTCCCTGGTCAGGAATGGTCTACTCTACATGGGGCCGGTTATCATACTGTAGGTCCCTGGTCAGGAATGGTCTACTCTACATGGGGCCGGTTATCATACTGTAGGTCCCTGGTCAGGAATGTTCTACTTTACTACATGCGGCCGGTTATCATACTGTAGGTCCCTGGTCAGGAATGTTCTACTTTACTACATGGGGCCGGTTATCATACTGTAGGTCCCTGGTCAGGAATGGTCTACTCTACATGGGGCCGGTTATCATACTGTAGGTCCCTGGTCAGGAATGTTCTACTTTACTACATGGGGCCGGTTATCATACTGTAGGTCCCTGGTCAGGAATGGTCTACTCTACATGGGGCCGGTTATCATACTGTAGGTCCCTGGTCAGGAATGGTCTACTCTACATGGGGCCGGTTATCATACTGTAGGTCCCTGGTCAGGAATGTTCTACTTTACTACATGCGGCCGGTTATCATACTGTAGGTCCCTGGTCAGGAATGGTCTACTCTACATGGGGCCGGTTATCATACTGTAGGTCCCTGGTCAGGAATGTTCTACTTTACTACATGCGGCCGGTTATCATACTGTAGGTCCCTGGTCAGGAATGGTCTACTTTACTACATGAGGCCGGTTATCATACTGTAGGTCCCTGGTCAGGAATTTTCTCCCTGGGTTTGAAGTAGTCTTCCATGCAGTTCTGAGACAACATGGCCTTTTTTTTTATCCTTCAGAAATCAAATGACTCTGAAGCTTAGCGAGATCTTTCTCTGTCTCCCTCTCTCCTCCCTCTATCCCTCCATCTCCAGCAGACATCATTAAGGCTGGGCTATAGCCACGGGCTATGCATGAACCTTTTCTTCAAACTGTACACTTTATCCATAATTCAGCCATCTTAACTGAATTATTCAAACAAATAGTAAGGGGAAATAATGGAGTTCACTGAATCTTACTTAAACATAAAACAATTTTTATGTTGATTTGAATTTTTGAGGCTTTAAGGGGATGTGGTGATGGGGATAGTGGTACACGCACTCTCTATCTCTCTCACACACACACACACACACACACACACACACACACACACACACACACACACACACACACACACACACACACACACACACAGAAACACACACATACACACAGACACACACACATACAGACACACACACACACACACACACAGACACACACACACACAATACTCCACATTAACACAGAATGATCTGCTGTCAATACCTGATTACTAACTGTTCCACATTAACACAGAATGATCTGCTGTCAATACCTGATTACTAACTGTTCCACGTTAACACAGAATAATCTGCTGCCAATACCTGATTACTAACTGTTCCACGTTAACACAGAATGATCTGCTGTCAATACCTGATTACTAACTATTCCACATTAACACAGAATGATCTGCTGTCAATACCTGATTACTAACTATTCCACATTAACACAGAATGATCTGCTGTCAATACCTGATTACTAACTGTTCCACATTAACACAGAATGATCTGCTGTCAATACCTGATTACTAACTACTCCACATTAAAACAGAATGATCTGCTGTCAATACCTGATTACTAACAGACAGACATAAAGACAGACAGCACTCCATTGGTTCAGTGCATAGACTGGAGATATAGACAGACAGACAGACAGACAGACAGCACTTCTCTGGTTCAGTGCATAGACTGGAGATATAGACAGACAGACAGACAGACAGCACTTCTCTGGTTCAATGGATGGACTGTAGATATAGTCAGACAGACAGACAGACATCACTCTTCTGGTTCAGTGCATAGACTGGAGATATAGACAGACAGACAGACAGACATACAGACAGACAGCACTCCTCTGGTTCAGTGGATGGACTGTATATATAGACAGACAGACAGACAGCACTCCTCTGGTTCAGTGAATAGACTGTAGATATAGTCAGATTCTTATACCTCACCTGTCTTCAAAAACAGATTCTTATACCTCACCTGTCTTCAAAACAGATTATTATACCTCACCTGTCTTCAAAACAGATTCTTATACCTCACCTGTCTTCAAAAACAGATTCTTATACCTCACCTGTCTTCAAAACAGATTATTATACCTCACCTGTCTTCAAAAACAGATTCTTATACCTCACCTGTCTTCAAAACAGATTCTTATACCTCACCTGTCTTCAAAAACAGATTATTATACCTCACCTGTCTTCAAAAACAGATTCTTATACCTCACCTGTCTTCAAAACAGATTCTTATACCTCACCTGTCTTCAAAACAGATTCTTATACCTCACCTGTCTTCAAAACAGATTCTTATACCTCACCTGTCTTCAAAAACAGATTATTATACCTCACCTGTCTTCAAAAACAGATTCTTATACTTCACCTGTCTTCAAAACAGATTCTTATACCTCACCTGTCTTCAAAACAGATTATTATACCTCACCTGTCTTCAAAACAGATTCTTATACCTCACCTGTCTTCAAAACAGATTATTATACCTCACCTGTCTTCAAAAACAGATTCTTATACCTCACCTGTCTTCAAAACAGATTCTTATACCTCACCTGTCTTCAAAACAGATTATTATACCTCACCTGTCTTCAAAAACAGATTATTATACCTCACCTGTCTTCAAAACAGATTCTTATACCTCACCTGTCTTCAAAACAGATTCTTATACCTCACCTGTCTTCAAAAACAGATTATTATACCTCACCTGTCTTCAAAAACAGATTCTTATACCTCACCTGTCTTCAAAACAGATTATTATACCTCACCTGTCTTCAAAAACAGATTATTATACCTCACCTGTCTTCAAAACAGATTCTTATACCTCACCTGTCTTCAAAACAGATTATTATACCTCACCTGTCTTCAAAACAGATTATTATACCTCACCTGTCTTCAAAACAGATTCTTATACCTCACCTGTCTTCAAAACAGATTCTTATACCTCACCTGTCTTCAAAAACAGATTATTATACCTCACCTGTCTTCAAAACAGATTATTATACCTCACCTGTCTTCAAAACAGATTCTTATACCTCACCTGTCTTCAAAACAGATTCTTATACCTCACCTGTCTTCAAAAACAGATTCTTATACCTCACCTGTCTTCAAAACAGATTATTATACCTCACCTGTCTTCAAAACAGATTCTTATACCTCACCTGTCTTCAAAACAGATTCTTATACCTCACCTGTCTTCAAAACAGATTCTTATACCTCACCTGTCTTCAAAACAGATTCTTATACCTCACCTGTCTTCAAAACAGATTATTATACCTCACCTGTCTTCAAAACAGATTCTTATACCTCACCTGTCTTCAAAACAGATTCTTATACCTCACCTGTCTTCAAAAACAGATTATTATACCTCACCTGTCTTCAAAAACAGATTCTTATACCTCACCTGTCTTCAAAACAGATTATTATACCTCACCTGTCTTCAAAAACAGATTATTATACCTCACCTGTCTTCAAAACAGATTCTTATACCTCACCTGTCTTCAAAACAGATTATTATACCTCACCTGTCTTCAAAACAGATTATTATACCTCACCTGTCTTCAAAACAGATTCTTATACCTCACCTGTCTTCAAAACAGATTCTTATACCTCACCTGTCTTCAAAAACAGATTATTATACCTCACCTGTCTTCAAAAACAGATTCTTATACCTCACCTGTCTTCAAAACAGATTATTATACCTCACCTGTCTTCAAAAACAGATTATTATACCTCACCTGTCTTCAAAACAGATTCTTATACCTCACCTGTCTTCAAAACAGATTATTATACCTCACCTGTCTTCAAAACAGATTATTATACCTCACCTGTCTTCAAAACAGATTCTTATACCTCACCTGTCTTCAAAACAGATTCTTATACCTCACCTGTCTTCAAAAACAGATTATTATACCTCACCTGTCTTCAAAACAGATTATTATACCTCACCTGTCTTCAAAACAGATTCTTATACCTCACCTGTCTTCAAAACAGATTCTTATACCTCACCTGTCTTCAAAAACAGATTCTTATACCTCACCTGTCTTCAAAACAGATTATTATACCTCACCTGTCTTCAAAACAGATTCTTATACCTCACCTGTCTTCAAAACAGATTCTTATACCTCACCTGTCTTCAAAACAGATTCTTATACCTCACCTGTCTTCAAAACAGATTCTTATACCTCACCTGTCTTCAAAACAGATTATTATACCTCACCTGTCTTCAAAACAGATTCTTACAGCTGGGATTATTTCGGAATCCAATACAGAAAATGACTCAGAAAATGACTCAGAAAATGACTATGATTAGATAGCGGCTACACTATACAATATGTGAACTCTTGGTATTCTCTTAAAGAATCAGTAGTGATACACAAACACACACACACATTCTCTTTGCTAGTTTCTCTAAGTGTGAAGAGGGTAGAGAGAGGGTAAATGGAGGAGGGAGTAGAGGGGATTGATACTGTTTCTAGAAAAAAGCTTAATTAACATTAATTGCTGACTTTCAACAAATGCATCCCAAATGGCACCCTATTCCCTATTTAGTGCACTACTTTAGACCAGGGCCCTATGAGCCCTGTGGGACCTGGTCAGAAGTAGTTTACTATATAAGGAATAGGGTGCCATTGGGGACGCAGTCCATGAGACGGAGTGCTAAATCATTTAGTCCCTGGAGTGGGGTGCCATGCACATTTTAAAGCTGGAAAAGAATCAGAATTACCCAAATGAAAGAGGGGTGATATCATGAATAAATAAATATACATGCTTCAGACAGACAGACAGCACGCTTCTGGTTCAGTGGATAGACTGGAGAAATAGACAGGCAGACAGATAGACTGGAGATATCAGACAGACAGACAGACAGCACTACTCTGGTTCAGTGGATGGACTGTAGATATAGACATACAGACAGACAGACAGACAGACAGACAGCACTCCTCTGGTTCAGTGAATAGACTGTAGATATAGTCAGACAGACAGACAGACAGACAGACAAACATCACTCCTCTGGTTCAGTGGATGGACTGTAGATATAGACAGACAGACAGACAGCCCTCCTCTGGTTCCGTGCATAGACTGGAGATGTAGACAGACAGACAGACAGACAGACCGACCGACCGACAGCGCTCCTCTGGTTTAGTGGATAGACTAGCCAGACCTGGGTTCAAATAGGTTTCGTTTTCATTCAATTTGTTGTATTTCTCTTGATTGGGGTTGCCTGGCACAATGAAATACTGTTGAAAGTGCAAACCCTGTCCATCTGACACTCCAGACAGGCTGTGACAAACGCTTAAAGTATTTGGCAGATTTCAAATAGCATGTGAACCCAGGTCGGGTGGATTCAGATACACTGGGAGACACTATAGTACAGCACACAGAGGTTTTCTAGGAGCATAGAGAGTGGCTGTAAAGCTACATTTCCCTACCTGTCTAGTGTGTCTGACTATGGGGTTTGGATGGGGGATGTGTGAGTCTATCTGGAACAGCAGAACAGGACTTGGGGAACTTGGGGGACTTGGGGAAGGCATACTGAAGAATGTCCTCAGGACATACACGCTCCCACCATTCCAACCCCACTGTCTCTCTCTCTCAGGCACACAAATACACATATACCCTTTCAGGAGTGTACACGCACACACACACGCACGCACACAGACACAGACTGGGGCTGCATTAGTAACAAGCAGCCATCTGTGAAGACATGATGAACAATCCCAGGTGTGTTTGGCTTTGCAGACTGGTTTGGGCTCTTACTATGGGGAGGGACAACAGATGATATTCAGACTGGTTAGAGTTCTTACTATGAGGAGGGAAAACAGATGATATTCAGACTGGTTAGAGCTCTTACTATGAGCAGGGAAAACAGATGATATTCAGACTGGTTAGAGTTCTAACTATGAGGGGGGAAAACATGTGATATTCAGACTGGTTAGGGCTCTTACTATGAGGAGGGAAAATATATATTATTCAGACTGGTTAGAGCTCTAACTATGAGCAGGGAAAACAGATGATATTCAGACTGGTTAGAGCTCTAACTATGAGCAGGGAAAACAGATGATATTCAGACTGGTTAGAGCTCTTACTATGAGCAAGGAAAACAGATGATATTCAGACTGGTTAGAGCTGTATCTATGAGGAGGGAAAACAGATGATATTCTCATATGATTTTGAAAGTAATGGTATCTCCACCTACTGAAATAACTTGTATTAGAGTAAATAGCATTGTGGAGTAGGACAATTATTGCTGGTCATAATAACTGGCACCATCGGAATACAATTCCCCTTTTGACCGCTGTGCATATTGCGTTAAACAATATGGAAGGAAACAGAGGCATAACATAACCTCTGTAGATATGTCTGGTCTGAAATGTATTTACATTATTGCCAGCTGGTGTTTCTGCATTCCTAACCCCTCTTAATATCCAAGGAGATTGTTGTGAAGATGACACACTGTTTCCGGATGCTCCTAATCTTTCTTCTCCTCCTTCTTCTTCTCCTCCTCCTCTCCTCCTCTTGTCTCAGTTTTATACATCCTGTTCCATATCATAATGTTTCACACATGGTCCCAGCTGTGGCGGAACTGTCTTTCCTGAGAGGGAGGAAGAGGGACATGAGGAGAAGAGAGGAAGACAAAGGAGAGAGGGAGAGATGGGCAGAGCAGAGAGAGAGGGAGAGATGGGCAGAGGAGAGGAGAGGAGAGGAGAGGAGGGAGAGAGGGAGAGATGGGCAGAGCAGAGAGAGAGGGAGAGATGAGGAGAGGAGGGAGAGAGGGAGAGATGGGCAGAGGAGAGTTGAGGAGAGGAGCAGAGTTGAGGAGAGAGGGGTGGGGAGAGCAGAGAAGAGAAGAGAAGAGGAGATAATAGTTATAGAGAGGTGAGAGAGGAGAGGAGAGGAGAGGAGATATAGGGAGAGAATAGTGATAGCAAGGTGAGAGTGAAGAGGAGAGGAGAGGAGAGGAGAGGGGAGGAGAGGAGAGAGGAGGAGAGGGGAGGAGGGAAAGAGGGTGAAGGGGGAGAATAGGGAAGAGAATAGGGAATGATAGGTGAGAGGTCAAGATATGAGGCCCAGATGCCCAGATGATTAATTTGACACATTTCCCACAATCCTTTTCTCACTGTCTGCCACCATCAACACGTTTACCATCCGGGAGAGGTGAGGCCTCCAAGGTATGGCACAGGTCTGGTAAGACACTATTCTCCTAATGTACACCCTCGTAGAGCTGTTGTCCAGAGAGACATTGTATCTAGCAGTGTTCCAGAAATGTGAGGCATACAGTATGAGCTGCTTGGTTTTCCAGGCTGTTGACTGGTCTATCTCTCTGTTGCTGTCCTCCCAGGTTTGGCTCAGCTCTGGCAGGTCGACACATGCACTTTGTAGTCTGAGGGAAAAGTGTCAGGTAGACGTTGCCTTTTTGCACAGATCTGAAACGGTCTTGCCCTGCCCAAATCCTAACCTAAACCATTAGGGAGCAGAACGCCACACTGTCCTTAGATCAGAGTCAACGTCCTGCTTTTCACTGCAGCTGTTAGCAAATCTATTAAACTCTACAAATCTGTCTTCTTTTGTGCTTAGTTTCAACTGTGGAACAGAGTTATGTGTGTGTGTATGTGTGTGCACGTATGTGTGTGTGCATGCGTGTCTTCCTTCAAACAAAGCCATCGTGTAGCTAGACAACCTCATTTCCCCCTAACCCACTTCCGTAGCTGAGGCGGGCTGCTTCTCTAATAGTTGTCAAGCCTTGCTTCAGTAATAGTTACTAAGCGGTATAAAAAGGGGGTCATTACGGGAAGCAGCCTGTCTCGTCTTAGTGTGTGTGTAATTAACATTTCACAGTGCCTATCTCATTAAACGAGACAAGGGAAGTTGAGCAGGCAAGAACAGAAGCACTGCGGCACAGCACTGCAAGCCACATGAGATTTAGAACTCAATGGAATCTGTTTCTCTTCTTATCCATCTAGAGAGACGGACTTTATCAGAGTGTTTTCTGTCTGTTTCTCTTCTTATCCATCTAGAGAGACGGACTTTATCAGAGTGTTTTCTGTCTGTTTCTCTTCTTATCCATCTAGAGAGACGGACTTTATCAGAGTGTTTTCTGTCTGTTTCTCTTCTTATCCATCTAGAGAGACGGACTTTATCCGAGTGTTTTCTGTCTGTTTCTCTTCTTATCCATCTAGAGAGACGGACTTTATCCGAGTGTTTTCTGTCTGTTTCTCTTCTTATCCATCTAGAGAGACGGACTTTATCAGAGTGTTTTCTGTCTGTTTCTCTTCTTATCCATCTAGAGAGACGGACTTTATCCGAAAGTGTTTTCTGTCTGTTTCTCTTCTTATCCATCTAGAGAGACGGACTTTATCCGAGTGTTTTCTGTCTGTTTCTCTTCTTATCCATCTAGAGAGACGGACTTTATCAGAGTGTTTTCTGTCTGTTTCTCTTCTTATCCATCTAGAGAGACGGACTTTATCAGAGTGTTTTCTGTCTGTTTCTCTTCTTATCCATCTAGAGAGACGGACTTTATCCGAGTGTTTTCTGTCTGTTTCTCTTCTTATCCATCTAGAGACGGACTTTATCCGAGTGTTTTCTGTCTGTTTCTCTTCTTATCCATCTAGAGAGACGGACTTTATCCGAGTGTTTTCTGTCTGTTTCTCTTCTTATCCATCTAGAGAGACGGACTTTATCAGAGTGTTTTCTGTCTGTTTCTCTTCTTATCCATCTAGAGAGACGGACTTTATCAGTGTTTTCTGTCTGTTTCTCTTCTTATCCATCTAGAGACGGACTTTATCCGAGTGTTTTCTGTCTGTTTCTCTTCTTATCCATCTAGAGAGACGGACTTTATCCGAGTGTTTTCTGTCTGTTTCTCTTCTTATCCATCTAGAGAGACGGACTTTATCCGAGTGTTTTCTGTCTGTTTCTCTTCTTATCCATCTAGAGAGACGGACTTTATCAGAGTGTTTTCTGTCTGTTTCTCTTCTTATCCATCTAGAGAGCGGACTTTATCCGAGTGTTTTCTGTCTGTTTCTCTTCTTATCCATCTAGAGAGCGGACTTTATCCAGTGTTTTCTGTCTGTTTCTCTTCTTATCCATCTAGAGAGACGGACTTTATCAGAGTGTTTTCTGTCTGTTTCTCTTCTTATCCATCTAGAGAGACGGACTTTATCAGAGTGTTTTCTGTCTGTTTCTCTTCTTATCCATCTAGAGAGACGGACTTTATCAGAGTGTTTTCTGTCTGTTTCTCTTCTTATCCATCTAGAGAGACGGACTTTATCCGAGTGTTTTCTGTCTGTTTCTCTTCTTATCCATCTAGAGAGACGGACTTTATCAGAGTGTTTTCTGTCTGTTTCTCTTCTTATCCATCTAGAGAGACGGACTTTATCAGAGTGTTTTCTGTCTGTTTCTCTTCTTATCCATCTAGAGAGACGGACTTTATCAGAGTGTTTTCTGTCTGTTTCTCTTCTTATCCATCTAAAGAGACGGACTTTATCAGAGTGTTTTCTGTCTGTTTATCTTATCAATCTAGAGATACATCAAATCAAATCAAACTTTATTTGTCCCATGCGCTGATGACAAGCGTAGACCTTACCGTGAAATGCTGACTTACAAGCCCTTAACCAACCGTGCAGTTCAAGAAGAGTTAAGAAAATATTTACCAAAAAACTAAAGTAAAAAGTTGAAGGACAGTTTTCTGTCTGTTTCTCTTGTCATCCATCTAGAGAGAGGAACTGTTTCAGTCCACAGAATAGCCCTTGAAGCAGGTAAAGGTTGGACAGTACAGAAATGCAGCAAGAGATAGCATTGTTATTTTTGGTTCAGTTGTGCAGTGGCGTTGGTAGACATACTGATATAGATTCTGTATGTTTTGGTTTCCCTGTTGTTAGTTTATTCCAAAGACTGGGAATGATGAATGCTTTCTCTATGTTAATGTAGGGACTGGGAATGATGAAGGCTTTCTCTATGTTAATGTAGGGACTGGGAATGATGAAGGCTTTCTCTATGTTACTGTAGGGGCTGGGAATGATGAAGGTTTCTCTATGTTACTGTAGGGACTGGGAATGATGAAGGCTTTCTCTATGTTAATGTAGGGACTGGGAATGATGAAGGTTTCTCTATGTTACTGTAGGGACTGGGAATGATGAAGGCTTTCTCTATGTTACTGTAGGGGCTGGGAATGATGAAGGCTTTCTCTATGTTACTGTAGGGACTGGGAATGATGAAGGCTTTCTCTATGTTAATGTAGGGACTGGGAATGATGAAGTCTTTCTCTATGTTAATGTAGGGGCTGGGAATGATGAAGGCTTTCTCTATGTTAATGTAGGGACTGGGAATGATGAAGGTTTCTCTATGTTACTGTATGGACTGGGAATGATGAAGGCTTTCTCTATGTTACTGTATGGACTGGGAATGATGAAGGCTTTCTCTATGTTAATGTAGGGACTGGGAATGATGAAGGCTTTCTCTATGTTACTGTAGGGACTGGGAATGATGAAGACTTTCTCTATGTTAATGTAGGGACTGGGAATGATGAAGGCTTTCTCTATGTTACTGTAGGGACTGGGAATGATGAAGGCTTTCTCTATGTTACTGTAGGGACTGGGAATGATGAAGGCTTTCTCTATGTTACTGTAGGGACTGGGAATGATGAAGGCTTTCTCTATGTTAATGTAGGGACTGGGAATGATGAAGGCTTTCTCTATGTTACTGTATGGACTGGGAATGATGAAGGCTTTCTCTATGTTACTGTAGGGACTGGAATGATGAAGGCTTTCTCTATGTTACTGTAGGGACTGGGAATGATGAATTGGGAGACAGTACCATGAATCTGGCCCAGTGTGCCTTGGACCATTTAGGAGATAGTACCATGAATCTGGCCCAGTGTGCCTTGGCCCATTTGGGAGTCAGTAC
>CM059780.1:91774109-91781609 GCA_030435695.1 Brachymystax lenok tsinlingensis | reverse complement strand
GTCTGAGAGTCCTTTATGTGCTTTTTACTGAGGAGTGGCTTCTGTTTGGACACTCTACCATAAAAGCCTGATTGGTGGAGTGCTGACAAGTCAAACGATGTTTCTAATTAATCCTCAGGTTGTCTAATATCTAAATCAACTATAATATTTCAGACGGAGAACAGTATGTTCAATAGGGAAGAGAAATATCGAAGAGCACGCACCCATTCACGCACGCCAAAACATTAGTGTCCTAATCATGAGCCACCTGGAAAAACTACAATTTCTTGTTCGTTTTTCAAAAAACAAGCCTGAAACCATGTCTAAAGACTGTTGACATCTAGTGGAAGCCATAGAAACTGCAATCTGGGAGCTATTGTCATGTATAGTCAATAGGGAGTCATTGGAAAGACTGTGACCTAAAAATTCTGGATGGATTGTACTCGGGTTTTTGCCTGCATATCAGTTCTGTTATACTCACAGACATTTTTTTTGACAGTTTTAGAAACTTCAGAGTGTTTTCTATCCAATACTATCAACTATATGCATATCCTAGCTTCTGGACCTGAGTAACAGGCAGTTTACTTTGGGCACGTCAGACTCTCCGTACTTCCGAACACTGACCCCTACCTCTAAGAGGATAAGGAAGTGACATTACATCACCAGAGGTATATCTCACTGGTCATCCCCAAAGCCAACACCTACTTTGGCCGCCTTTCCTTCCAGTTCTCTGCTGCCAATGACTGGAACGAATTGCAAAAATCGCTGAAGTTGGAGACTTATATCTCCCTCACTAACTTTAACCTTCAGCTATCTGAGCAGCTAACCGACCGCTGCAGCTGTACACAGCCCATCTGTAAATAGCCCATCCAATCTACCTACCTCATCCCCATATTGTTTTCATTTACTTTTTTTGTTCTTTTGCACACCAGTATTTCTACTTGCACATCATCATCTGCACATCTACCACTCCATTTGCTAAATTGTAATTACTTTGCTACTATGGCCTATTTATTGCCTTACCTCCTTACTCCATTTGCACACACTGTATATAGATCATTCTATTGTGTTATTGACTGTATGTTTGTTTACTCCAATGTGTAACTCTGTGTTGTTGTTTTTTTGTAGCACTGCTTTGCTTTATCTTGGCCAGGTCGCAGTTTTAATGAGAACTTGTTCTCAACTAGCCTACCTGGTTAAATAAAGGTTAAATAAAAAAATAAAAATAAATAAACTTAACTTATCGGGATATATTACAGTCCCTTTTTGTTGCAGCTAGTGATAGTGGGAACAACGCTTTCTACTTTGTGACGATCTATTTACCACAAGAGGGTGCCAAGATAGTGGCTAGGGCCATGTTTGTTTGTCCCATTTCCAGACTTCAGATAACTCTGCTTCAGCACAGGAGACAGGAAGAGAAACTGAGAGGCAGAGTGGGAGGGGAGGGAAAAAAACATAGTTCTCTTTTTCATCTGATTCTCATTTGGATGTAAATTGCAGCCTGATGTCACGGTGTAGCTGCTGGTAGCTGTGTAATCACTGTGGAAACCAGAGAGAGAGAGAGAGAGAGAGAGAGAGAGAGAGAGAGAGAGAGAGAGAGAGAGAGAGAGAGAGAGAGAGAGAGAGAGAGAGAGAGAGAGAGAGAGAGAGAGAGAGAGAGAGAGAGAGAGAGAGAGAGAGAGAGAGAGAGAGAGAGAGAGAGAGAGAGAGAGAGAGAGAGAGAGAGAGAGAGAGAGAGAACGCACACACACACTGTAAATACATGTGCAGGCAGGCATGCAGACACACATACACACTTTCAAACCCTGTTCGGGAATCCTGATATAAAAGTTCACACTCTCTCTCTCTCTCTCTCCCTTACCATCTCTCTCCATTCTCCCGGGCTGTGTGCCACTACCCGAGGCCTCGGCCATCACATCTGCAGACGATACGTTTAATTTCGCTCAATTGGCGTTCATTAAGAAATAATGTCCCACGGGCTGTTAATTTACCTTGCCAGGCTAGGAAATTTGACATCTAATTGTTTGGCCTTTGTATATCAGACCTCATGGCCTCATATATCAGACATCATGGCCTCGTATGTCAGACCTCGTATATCAGACCTCGAATATCAGACCTAGTATTTCAGACCTCATAGCCTTGTATATCAGACCTCATATATTAGACCTCGTATATCAGATCTCGTATATATCAGACCTCATGGCCTCGTATATCAGACCTCGTATGTCAAACTTCGTATATCAAACCTCGTATATCAGACATCATGGCCTCGTATATTCGACCTCGTATGTCAGAACTTGTGTATCAGACCTCGTATATCAGACCTCATGGCCTCGTGTGTCAGACTTCATAAATCAGACCTCGAATGTCAAACCTCATATATCAGACCTCGTATATCAGACCTCATGGCCTCGTATATCAGACTTCGTATATCAGACCTCGTATATCAGACCTCATTGCCTCGTATATCAGACTTCGTATATCAGATCTCATAAATCAGAACACGTATATCAGAACACGTATATCAGACCTCGTACATCAGACATCATTATACAGACCTTATATAGCAGACCTCGTATATCACACCTCGTATATCAGACCTCGTACATCAGACATCATAATACAGACCTCATATATCAGACCTCGTATATCAGACCTTGTATATCAGACGTCGTATATCAAACCTTGTATATCAGACCTCGTAAATCAGACCTCATCGCCTCGTATATCAGGCCTCGTATATCAGACATCATGGCCTTGTATATCAGACCTTGTGTATCAGACTTCATAATACAGATCTCATATATCAGACCTTGAATATCAGACCTCATAATACAGACCTCATATATCAGACCTTGAATATCAGACCTCATAATACAGACCTCATATATCAGACCTTGAATATCAGACCTCATAATACAGACCTCATATATCAGACCTTGTATATTAGACCTCATAATACAGACCTCATATATCAGACCTTGAATATCAGACCTCATATATCAGACCTTGTGTATTAGAGCTCGTATATCAGACCTCGTATATCAGACCTCATGGCCACGTATATCAGACCTCATGGCCTCGTATATCAGACCTCGTATATCAGACCTCATGGCCTCGTATATCAGACCTCGTGGCCTCGTATATCAGACCTCGTATATCAGACCTCGTGGCCTCGTATATCAGACCTCGTATATCAGACCTCATGGCCTCGTATATCAGACCTCGTATATCAGACCTCATGGCCTCGTATATCAGACCTCGTATATCAGACCTCGTATATCAGACCTCGTATATCAGACCTCATGGCCTCGTATATCAGACCTCATGGCCTCATATATCAGACCTCTTATATCAGACCTCGTATATCAGACCTCATGGCCTCGTATATCAGACCTCTTATATCAGACCTCGTATATCAGACCTCTTATATCAGACCTCGTATATCAGACCTCATGGCCGTGTGGCTTTATACCTCCTCACCCGACATCCCTGACTGAGGATGTCATCATGGATGTGTGTGTGTTGGGGGGAGTGCATGTTTGACTCTGTGTGAGTGTCTACATGCATGTGCGTCTGTTTGTAGCAGGCTGTAGCGGTGGGATCGTTGAGTGACTAGAGTGTGTGTGTGTGTGTGTCACTGCGTGTGTGTGTGTGCGCTCGCATGTAAGTGTGTGTGTGTGTGTGTGTGTGTGTGTGTGTGCGTGCGTGCATGCGTGTGTGTAGCAGGCTGTAGTGGTGGGACCGCTGAGTGACCGTGAGGGGCCGGTAATCCCCGTGTTCGGGACGGGACCCGCTGGGGCCCAATGAAAGGGTAATGGAATCCCCCTGTCCCGCTGTTCCCCGGCGAGGCCAAAGATTAACACTAGTGTCAAATTCTCTCTCACATGCCAGCCTGTCATATAGCCCCTAACAAGGCTGGATGGATGCTTTTACCTCAAACAGAGGGTTTGTCCACAATGGCACCCTATAGAGTACAACACTACTGTCATATTCTCTCTCACATGGCAGCTACAGCCAGGCAACGACTGGGTCCTCTGTCATATAGCCCCTAACTAGGCTGGGTGGAGAAGAGGCTTCTCTTCAGCTTCTAACTCAGTTAGCTAACTAGACACGGTGAGAGTCCTCTCTGTTGTCATTGGTAGGATAACCAGATGGAATTGATGCCTAAACTTAACCGTTGAAATATGACGTTTATTCCACCCCTCCGGACAAACGTTGAATACTGGTCAGACCGTGATACCTTTTTGCAGAGTGTGTGTTTACATGACTTGGTGGCTGGAAACTCTCTCTCTCTCTCTCTCTCTCTCTCTCTCTCTCTCTCTCTCTCTCTCTCTATGTCTCTGTCTCTCTCATCTTCTCTCTCTCTGTTTCTCTGTCTCTGTTTCTCTCTCTCTGTCTCTCTCTCATTCTCTCTCTCTCTGTCTTTCTGTCTCTCTCTCGCTTTCTGTCTCTCTCTCGCTGGTGCAGTCATGGAGTCAGCTGTCTAACACTACTTCTCAGCTCGTTAAACCAAATCCCAGAGACTGGCCAGAAGAATTTAAATCAGACCCTCTCCTTTGAAGTTTGGTCAACCCCCTTGTAACCCTTATACCCACACCCACCCCTCCCCAATACCTTATACCCCACCCCAGCACCCCTCTCCTCTGGTGCTGCTGCATGGGCCGTGTCGCAGGCTGGGGGGCACATATGGGTAGGATAAGGTATTAGCGCAGTGACCTTGGGGAAGAACTTAAGAAAGAGAGAGGTGGGGGGTAGAGAGAGAGAGGTGAGGGGGTAGAGAGAGAGAGGTGAGAGAGAGAGAGAGAGAGAGAGAGAGAGAGAGAGAGAGAGAGAGAGAGAGAGAGAGAGAGAGAGAGAGAGAGAGAGAGAGAGAGAGAGAGAGAGAGAGAGAGAGAGAATGACATCACCAAGTGGTAAAATATATAGTGAAAACAATAGTGGTCCTAAAACAGAGCCTTGAGGAACACCAAAATGTACAGTTGATTTGTCAGAGGACAAACCATCCACAGAGACAAACTGATATCTTTCCGGCAGATAAGATCTAAACCAGGCCAGAACTTGTGCGTGTAGACCAATTTGGGTTTCCAATCTCTCCAAAAGAATGTGGTGATCGATGGTATCAAAAGCAGCACTAAGGTCTAGGAGCACAAGGACAGTTGCAGAGCCTCGGTCTGACGCCATTAAAAGGTAATTTACCCCCTTCACAAGTGCAGTCTCAGTGCTATGATGGGGTCAAAAACCAGACTGAAGCTTTTCGTATACATTGTTTATCTTCTGGAAGGCAGTGAGTTGCTGCGCAACAGCTTTTTAAATTTTTTTTGAGAGGAATGGAAGATTCGATATAGGCCGCTAGGTTTTTATATTTTCTGGGTCAAGGTTTGGCTTTTTCAAGAGAGGCTTTATTACTGCCACTTTTAGTGAGTTTGGTACACATCCGGTGGATAGAGAGCCGTTTATTATGTTCAACATAGGAGGGCCAAGCACAGGAAGCAGCTCTTTCAGTAGTTTAGTTGGAATAGGGTCCAGTTTGCAGCTTGAAGGTTTAGAGGCCATGATTATTTTCATCAATGTGTCAAGAGATATGGTACTAAAAAACTTGAGTGTCTCCCTTGATTCTATATCCTGGCAAAGTTGTGCAGACTCAGGACAACTGAGCTTTGGAGGAATACGCAGATTTAAAGAGGAGTCCGTAATTTGCTTTCTAATGATCATGATTCTTTTCCTCAAAGAAGTTCATGAATTTATCACTGTTGAAGTGAAAGCCATCCTCTCTTGGGGAATGCTGCTTTTTTAGTTAGCTTTGCGACAGTATTTAAAAGAAATTTTGGATTGTTCTTATTTTCCTCAATTAACTTGGAAAAATAGGATGATCGAGCAGCAGTGAGGGCTCTTCAATACTGCACGGTACTGTCTTTCCAAGCTAGTCGGAAGATTTCCAGTTTGGTGTAGCGCCATTTCCGTTCCAATTTTCTGGAAGCTTGCTTCAGAGCTCGGGTATTTTCTGTACACCAGGGAGCTTGTTTCTTATGACAAATGTTTTTTGATTTTAGGGGGGTGCGACTGCATCTAGGGTATTGCGCAAGGTTACATTGAGTTCCTCAGTTAGGTGGTTAACTGATTTTTGCACTCTGACGTCCTTGGGTAGGTGGAAGGATTCTGGAAGGGCATCTAGGAATCTTTGGGTTGTCAGAGAATTTATAGCATGACTTTTGATGATCCTTGGTTGGGGTCTGAGCAGATTATTTGTTGCAAATGCAAACATAATAAAATGGTGGTCCGATAGTCCAGGATTATGAGGAAAAGCATTAAGATCCACAACATTTATTCCACGGAACAAGACTAGATCCAGAGTATGACTGTGGCAGTGAGTAGGTCCGGAGACATGTTGGACAAAACCGACTGAGTCGATGATGGCTCCGAAAGCCTTTTGGAGTGGGTCTGTGGACTTTTCCATGTGAATATTAAAGTCACCAAGAATTAGAATATTGTCTGCCATGACTACAAGGTCCGATAGGAATTCAGGGAACTCAGTGAAGAAAGTTGTATTTGGCCCAGGAGGCCTGTAAACAGTAGCTATAAAAAGTGATTGAGTAAGCTGCATAGATTTCATGACTAGAAGCTCAAAAGACGAAAATGTTTTGTTTTTTTGTGTAAATTGAAATTTGCTATCGTAAATGTTAGCAACACCTCCGCCTTTGCGGGATGCGCGGGGGATATGGTCACTAGTGTAACCAGGAGGTGAGGCCTCATTTAACACAATAAATTCATCAGGCTTAAGGCATGTTTCAGTCAGGCTAATCATATCAAGATTATGATCAGTGATTAGTTCATTGACTAGAACTGCCTTGGAAGTGAGGGATCTAACATTAAGTAGCCCTATTTTGAGATGTGAGGTATCACAATCTCTTTCAATAATGGCAGGAATGGAGGAGGTCTTTATTCTAGTGAGATTGTTAAGGCGAACACCGCCATGTTTAGTTTTGCCCAACCTAGATCGAGCCACAGACACGGTCTCAATGGGGATAGCTGAGCTGACTACACTGACTGTGCTAGTGGCAGACTCCACTAAGCTGGCAGGCTGGCTAACAGCCTGCTGCCTGGCCTGCATCCTATCTCATTGTGAAGCTAGAGGAGTTAGAGCCCTGTCTATGTTCTTAGATAAGATGAGAGCACCCCTCCAGCTAGGATGGAGTCCGTCACTCCTCAACAGGCAAGGCTTGGTCCTGTTTGTGGGTGAGTCCCAGAAAGAGGGACAGTTATCTACAAATTCTATCTTTTGGGTGGGGCAGAAAACAGTTTTCTGCTGTAGAGCTCATCACTCTCCCTAACTGGGAGGGGGCCAGAGACAATTACTTGATGCTGACACATCTTTCTAGCTGATTTACACGCTGAAGCTGTGTTGCGCTTGGTGACCTCTGACTGTTTCATCCTAACATCATTGGTACCGGAGAGAGAGAGAGAGAGAGAGAGAGAGAGAGAGAGAGAGAGAGAGAGAGAGAGAGAGAGAGAGAGAGAGAG
>CM059780.1:91694109-91771609 GCA_030435695.1 Brachymystax lenok tsinlingensis | reverse complement strand
TGCCACTGTGTACTCTCTGTTTAGGGCCAAATAGCGTACTAGTTTGCTCAGTTTTTTTTGTTAATTCTTTCCAATGTGTCAAATATTTTTGTTTTTGTTTTTTCATGATTTGTTTGGGTCTAATTGTGTTGCTGTCCTGGGGCTATGTGGAGTATGTTTGTGTTTGTGAACAGAGCCCCAGGACCAGCTTGCTTAGAGGACTCTTCTCCAGGTTCATCTCTCTGTAGGTGATGGCTTTGTTATGGAAGGTTTGGGAATCGCGTCCTTTTAGGTGATTGTAGAATTGAACAGCTCTTTATATTTCTCTCTCCCTGTCTCTCTCTCTCTGTCTCTCTCTCCCTGTCTCTCTCTCTCTGGCTCTCCCTGTCTCTCTCTCTGTCTCTCTGTCTCTCTCTCCCTGTCTCTCCCTGTCTCTCTCTCCCTGGCTCTCCCTGTCTCTCTCTCTCTGTCTCTCTCTCTCCCTGTCTCTCCGTGTCTCTCTCTCTCTGTGTCTCTCTCCCTGGCTCTCCCTGTCTCTCTCTCTCTGTCTCTCTCTCTCCCTGTCTCTCCCTGTCTCTCTCTCTCTGTCTCTCTCTCCCTGTCTCTCTCTCTCTGTCTCTCTCTCCCTGGCTCTCCCTGTCTCTCTCTCTCTCTCTCCCTGGCTCTCCCTGTCTCTCTCTCCCTGTCTCTCTCTTCCTGTCTCTCCCTGTCTCTCCCTGTCTCTGTCTGTCTGTCTCTCTCTCTCTCTCTCTCTCTCTCTCTCTCAATTTTTTCAATTCAATTCAATTTGCTTTATTGGCATGACGTAACAATGTACATATTGCCAAAGCTTACATTTGATATTTATAATATGAACATAATTAATAATCAAAATTGTCAACAGGACAACAGTAACAACAATAACCACATTGAACAACAACAATAAGCATACAGTAGAAGACATGTGCAGGTTGATTGGTCTGTCAGACACTGTCCCTCATCTTATGGCAGGCAGTGATGTAGTGCGCTGCCAGCCCACAGCTTTCTGTTTCCTCCCCAACAGGATGGGTAGCCTATTCTCATCAGAGAGGTCTTTGAAACCTTGAATATGGGTTTCAAATTTGGGGAAATGACACTCTCTAATTGTTTTATATTTTTGACATTTTGTCAGGAAATGCAGCTCTGTCTCAGGTTCTGCTGTGGTGCAGTGGTTGCACAGCCTTTCCTCTACAGGCAGCCAGGTTTTCCTGTGTCTACCCTTCTCAATGGCAAGGCTGTGCTCACTGAGCCTGTACTTTGTCAAGGTTTTTCTAAGGTTTTGATCAGTAACCGTGGTCAAATAGTTTGCCACGGTGTACTGTCGATTTAGGGCCAGATAGCACTGCATTTTGCTTTGTGCTTGTGCTTGTGTTTCCCAATGAGCAATGTAGTTTTGTTTTGATTGTGATGTAATTTGTTTTATTCTGATTGATTGTATGTTCTGGTCCTGAGGCTTCAGTGTGTTAGTAGAACAGGTTTGTGAACTCAGCCCCAGGACCAGCTGGATGAGGGGACTCTTTTCTTTGCTCAGCTCTTGGCATTGCAGGGCTTGGTAATGATATGAGAGGGGGTCACTGTATTTTAGATGTTTCCAAAACTTAATTGCTCTTTTTTGAGTTTTTATTATTAGTGGATATTGGCCTAATTCTGCCCTGCATGCATTGTTTGTAGTTTTCCTCTGGACATGTAGGAGAATCTTACAGAACTCAGCATGCAGGGTTTCAATGGGGTGTTTGTCCCATTGGGTGAAATCTTGTTTTGCAAGTGGACCCCACACCTCGCTGCCATAAAGTGCAATTGGTTCAATGACACATTCAATAAGTTTTAGCCAAATTTTAATAGGTATTTCAATTTGAATTTGTTTTTAATGGCGTAGAATGCCCTGCGTGCTTTCTCTCTCAGTTCATTCACTGCCTCATTAAGGTGTCCAGTTGAGCTTATTTTTAAACCTAAGTAGTTGTAGTGTGTGCAGTACTCTATATATTTTGTACCAATTGAGAACTTTGGTCTAATTCCCTGAGATCTGGATCTTCTCTGAAAAATCATTATTTTAGTCTTTTTGGGGTTTACTGCCAGGGCCCAGGTCTGGCAGTACTGCTCTAGCAGGTCCAGGCTCTGCTGTAGGCCATGTGCTGTGGGTGACAGCAGACACAGGTCATCTGCGAAGAGCAGGCATTTAACCTCTGAATTGTGGAGACTAACACCAGGGGCAGAGGATTCTTCTAGAATAGTGGCCAATTCGTTGATGTAAATATTGAAGAGTGCAGGGCTCAGATTGCAACCCTGGCGAAAGCCCCGCCCTGGGTAAAGAATTCTGTTCTTTTCTTGCCAACTTTAATGGCGCACGTATTGCCAGTATACATTGATTTAATTATGTCATATGTTTTACCCCTACACCACTTTCAATAACTTTGTAGAACAGTCCTGTATGCCAAATAGAATCAAATGCTTTTGGAAGTCGATAAAGCAAGCATATATTTTGGTATTATTTTGGTGGACATGTTTATCTATCAGGGTGTGTAGGGTGTAAATATGATCGGTCGTATGATGTTTTGGTATAAATCCAATTTGGCTTTTACTCAAGACATTGTGCTTATTAAGGAAGTTTAGAACTCTTACATTTATAATACTACAGAAAACCTTCCCAGGTTACTGTTCACACAAATGCCTCTGTAATTGTTAGGGTCAAATTTGTCTCCGTTCTTAAAGATTGGGGTTATGAGTCCTTGATTCCAGATGTCAGGGAAATAACCTACACTCAGGACCAAATTAAACAGTTTTAATATAGCCGATTGAAATTTTGCACTAGTGAGTTTGAGCATCTCATTTAGGATGCCATCAGGTCCGCATGATTTTCTATATTTGAGGGCCTGAAGTTTCTTATAGAGCTCCTGGTCAGTAATTGGGGAGTCCAATGGATTTTGATTGTCCTTTATAGCTTTTTCTAATCTATTTAACTTCTCATGAATTTGGCGTTGTTCTGCGTTTTTGTCAATTTGAACGGTGTTGTAGAGTGTTTTAAAATGGGTTGTCCATATGTCACCATTTTGTATCGCTAATTCCTCTTGTTTCGATTTTTAGTTTTTTCCAATTTTGCCAGAAGTTGTTTGTGTTTATGGACTCCTCAATTAGTGTCAGCTGCTTGCTGTTGTACTGTGCTTTTTGGTTCTGAGTGTACATTTATAGAGTTTTAAAGTTTCACAGTAATGAAGGCGTAATTCACCATTATTTGGGTCTCTGTGCTTTTGGTTTGATAGTGTTCTAAGTCTTTTCCTTATAATTTTGCAATCTGCATCAAACCACTTGTCATCTGTGGTCTTTTTGTTTTGTTTTTATCAATTTCAATTGTGCTTCTTTTGCCGCTTTGCCTGAATATATAGTTTATGTGTTTAACTGCTAGATTGATGCCTTCTTTACTGTGAGTGAATGTGGTATCCAGAAAGTTATCTAAGAGTGTTTGGATATTTTGATTACAGGTTGCTTTCTGGTATTCTTCTGTGCTGTTTTGGGCCCATCTGTATGAATTTCTGATGTTGTACAGCTTACTGGGCTGTGAATGTGTGGTTGTTTCCATGTCTGTTCTTTTGAGGAACAACGTAATTTGGCTGTGATCAGACAGAGGTGTTAGTGGCTTGACAGTGAATGAGCTGAGAGAGAAAGGGTCGATGTCTGTAATCATATAGTCTACTGTACTGTGGCCAAGAGGTGAGCAATAGGTGAATCTCCCCAAAGAGTCTCCCCCGTAACCTACCATTGACAAAGTACAGACCCAGGCTTCTACAGAGCTGCAACAGATCCCTTCCGTTTTTGTTGACGGTGCCGTCACTGTTGTTTCTATGGGGGAGATGAAGACAGTTAGAAACAGTATGGCCTGTAATAAAGCTGTCCCCTCGTGTGGTCGTTAGATCAGGTAGTGTTCCTGTGCGCGCATTTGTGTCCCCACAGATGAGCACATTTCCCTGGGCCTGGAAATGGCACGTCTCTTCCTCGAGGGTGGGGAGGGTCTCTCTCTCTCTCGAGGGTCTCTCTCTCTCTCTCTCTCTCTCTCTCTGTCTCTCTCCGTCTCTCTCTCCCTGTCTCTCCCTGTCTCTCTCTCCCTGGCTCTCCCTGTCTCTCACTGTCTCTCTCTCCCTGTCAGTCTGTCCGTCTGTCTGTCTCTCTCTTCCTGTCTCTCCCTGTCTCTCTTTGTCTCTCTCTTCCTCTCCCTGTCAGTCTGTCTCTCTCTCTCCTCACTCACTCACTCTCTCAATTAAATTAAATTTAAAGGGGCTTTATTTGCATGGAAAACATATGTTAACATTGCCAAATCAAGTGCCCTTTTCTTGTGGCAACAGGTCACAAATATTGCTGCTGTGATGACACACTTTGGTATTTCACCCAGTAGAAATGGGAGTTTATCAAAAATGGTTGTTTTTTGTCGAATTCTTTGTGGATCTGTGTAATCTGAGGGAAATATGTGTCTCTAATATGGTCACACATTTGTGGCAGGAGGTTAGGAAGTGCAGCTCAGTTTCCACCTCATTTTGTGGGCAGTGTGCACATAGCCTGCTTCTCTTTAGAGCCAGGTCTCTCTCTCTCTCTCTCTCTCTCTCTCTCTCTCTCGCTTTCCCTTTCTCCAGCTTGTGAGTGAGCCAGTGGGGATTCTAATGTGGGGATATACCTACCACTGGGCCAGGCAGTGTTTAGGCTTAGTCCTCTAGACCTAACCATAATATTGAGCTTTACTAAATGGAGTTAGTTGATACATGGAGTTAGTTGATATATGGAGTTAGCTGATATATGGAGTTAGTTGATATATGGACTTAGTTGATATATGGAGTTAGCTGATATATGGAGTTAGTTGATATATGGAGTTAGCTGATACATGGAGTTAGTTGATATATGGAGTTAGTTGATATATGGAGTTAGTTGATATATGGAGTTAGCTGATATATGGAGTTAGTTGATATATGGAGTTAGTTGATATATGGAGTTAGTTGATATATGGAGTTAGTTGATATATGGAGTTAGCTGATATATGGAGTTAGTTGATATATGGAGTTAGCTGATATATGGAGTTAGCTGATATATGGAGTTAGTTGATATATGGACTTAGCTGATATATGGAGTTAGTTGATATATGCAGTTAGCTGATATATGGAGTTAGTTGATATATGGAGTTAGCTGATACATGGAGTTAGTTGACATATGGAGTTAGTTGATATATGGAGTTAGCTGATATATGGAGTTAGCTGATATATGGAGTTAGCTGATATATGGACTTAGCTGATATATGGAGTTAGTTGATATATGCAGTTAGTTGATATATGGAGTTAGCTGATATATGGAGTTAGTTGATATATGGAGTTAGTTGATATATGGAGTTGGTTGATATATGGAGTTAGTTGATATGTGGAGTTAGCTGATATATGGAGTTAGCTGATATATGGAGTTAGTTGATATATGGAGTTAGCTGATATATGGAGTTAGCTGATATATGGAATTAGCTGATATATGGAAATAGCTGAAATATGGAGTTAGTTGATATATGGAGTTAGCTGATATATGGAGTTAGCTGATATATGGAGTTAGCTGATATATGGAGTTAGTTGATATATGGAGTTAGTTGATATATGGAGTTAGTTGATATATGGAGTTAGCTGATATATGGAGTTAGCTGATATATGGACTTAGCTGATATATGGAGTTAGTTGATATATGCAGTTAGTTGATATATGGAGTTAGCTGATATATGGAGTTAGCTGATATATGGAGTTAGCTGATATATGGAGTTAGCTGATATATGGAATTAGCTGATATATGGAAATAGCTGATATATGGAGCTGAAATATGGAGTTAGCTGATATATGGAGTTAGCTGATATATGGAGTTAGTTGATATATGGAGTTAGCTGATATATGGAGTTAGCTGATATATGGATTTAGTTGATATATGGAGTTAGCTGATATATGGACTTAGTTGATATATGGAGTTAGCTGATATATGGAAATAGCTGATATATGGAGCTGATATATGGAGTTAGCTGATATATGGAGTTAGCTGATATATGGAGTTAGTTGATATATGGAGTTAGCTGATATATGGAGTTAGCTGATATATGGACTTAGTTGATATATGGAGTTAGCTGATATATGGAGTTAGCTGATATATGGATTTAGTTGATATATGGAGTTAGCTGATATATGGACTTAGTTGATATATGGAGTTAGCTGATATATGGAGTTCGTTGATATATGGAGTTAGCTGATATATGGACTTAGCTGATATATGGAATTAGCTGATATATGGAGCTGAAATATGGAGTTAGTTGATATATGGAATTAGTTGATATATGGAGTTAGCTGATATATGGAATTAGCTGACATATGGAGCTGATATATGGAGTTAGTTGATATATGGAATTAGCTGAAATATGGAGTTAGTTGATATATGGAATTAGTTGATATATGGAATTAGCTGATATATGGAATTAGCTGATATATGGAGCTGAAATATGGAGTTAGCTGATATATGTAATTAGTTGATATATGGAGTTAGCTGATATATGGAATTAGCTGATATATGGAGCTGAAATATGGAGTTAGTTGATATATGGAGTTAGCTGATAAATGTAATTAGTTGATATATGGAGTTAACTGATATATGTAATTAGTTGATATATGGAGTTAGCTGAAATATGGAATTAGCTGATATATGGAATTAGCTGATATATAGAGCTGAAATATGGAGTTAGTTGATATATGGAATTAGTTGATATAAGGAGTTAGCTGATAAATGTAATTAGTTGATATATGGAGTTAGCTGATATATGGACTTAGCTGATATATGGAATTAGCTGATATATGGAGCTGAAATATGGAGTTAGCTGATATATGGAATTAGTTGATATATGGAGTTAGCTGATATATGGAATTAGCTGACATATGGAGCTGATATATGGAGTTAGTTGATATATGGAATTAGCTGAAATATGGAGTTAGTTGATATATGGAATTAGTTGATATATGGAATTAGCTGATATATGGAATTAGCTGATATATGGAGCTGAAATATGGAGTTAGCTGATATATGTAATTAGTTGATATATGGAGTTAGCTGATATATGGAATTAGCTGATATATGGAGCTGAAATATGGAGTTAGTTGATATATGGAGTTAGCTGATAAATGTAATTTGTTGATATATGGAGTTAACTGATATATGGAATTAGCTGATATATGGAGCTGAAATATGGAGTTAGTTGATATATGGAGTTAGCTGATAAATGTAATTTGTTGATATATGGAGTTAACTGATATATGTAATTAGTTGATATATGGAGTTAGCTGATATATGGAATTAGCTGATATATGGAATTAGCTGATATATGGAGCTGAAATATGGAGTTAGTTGATATATGGAATTAGTTGATATAAGGAGTTAGCTGACATATGGTGTTAGTTGATATATGGAGTTAGTTGATATGTGGAGTTAGTTGATATATGGAGTTAGCTGATATATGGAATTAGCTGACATATGGAGCTGATATATGGAGTTAGTTAATATATGGAATTAGCTGAAATATGGAGTTAGTTGATATATGGAATTAGTTGATATATGGAGTTAGCTGACATATGGAATTAGTTGATATATGGAGTTAGCTGATATATGGAATTAGCTAATATATGGAATTAGCTGAAATATGGAGTTAGTTGATATATGGAATTAGTTGATATATGGAATTAGCTGATATATGGAATTAGCTGATATATGGAGCTGAAATATGGAGTTAGCTGATATATGTAATTAGTTGATATATGGAGTTAGCTGATATATGGAATTAGCTGATATATGGAGCTGAAATATGGAGTTAGTTGATATATGGAGTTAGCTGATAAATGTAATTTGTTGATATATGGAGTTAACTGATATATGGAATTAGCTGATATATGGAGCTGAAATATGGAGTTAGTTGATATATGGAGTTAGCTGATAAATGTAATTTGTTGATATATGGAGTAAACTGATATATGTAATTAGTTGATATATGGAGTTAGCTGATATATGGTATTAGCTGATATATGGAATTAGCTGATATATGGAGCTGAAATATGGAGTTAGTTGATATATGGAATTAGTTGATATAAGGAGTTAGCTGACATATGGTGTTAGTTGATATATGGAGTTAGTTGATATGTGGAGTTAGTTGATATATGGAGTTAGCTGATATATGGAATTAGCTGACATATGGAGCTGATATATGGAGTTAGTTAATATATGGAATTAGCTGAAATATGGAGTTAGTTGATATATGGAATTAGTTGATATATGGAGTTAGCTGACATATGGAATTAGTTGATATATGGAGTTAGCTGATATATGGAATTAGCTAATATATGGAATTAGCTGATATATGGAGCTGAAATATGGAGTTAGCTGATATATGTAATTAGTTGATATATGGAGTTAGCTGATATATGGAATTAGCTGATATATGGAGCTGAAATATGGAGTTAGTTGATATATGGAGTTAGCTGATAAATGTAATTAGTTGATATATGGAGTTAACTGATATACAGTGGGGGAAAAAAGTATTTAGTCAGCCACCAATTGTGCAAGTTCTCTCACTTAAAAAGATGAGAGAGGCCTGTAATTTTCATCATAGGTACACTTCAACTATGACAGACAAAATGAGGAAAAAAAATCCCGAAAATCACATTGTAGGATTTTTAATGAATTTATTTGCAAATGATGGTGGAAAATAAGTATTTGGTCACATACAAACAAGCAAGATTTCTGGCTCTCACAGACCTGTAACTTCTTCTTTAAGAGGCTCCTGTCCTCCACTCATTACCTGTATTAATGGCACCTGTTTGAACTTGTTATCAGTATAAAAGACACCTGTCCACAACCTCAAACAGTCACATTCCAAACTCCACTATGGCCAAGACCAAAGAGCTGTCAAAGGACACCAGAAACAAAATTGTAGACCTGCACCAGGTTGGGAAGACTGAATCTGCAATAGGTAAGCAGCTTGGTTTGAAGAAATCAACTGTGGGAGCAATTATTAGGAAATGGAAGACATACAAGACCACTGATAATCTTCCTCGATCTGGGGCTCCACGCAAGATCTCACCCCGTGGGGTCAAAATGATCACAAGAACGGTGAGCAAAAATCCCAGAACCACACGGGGACCTAGTGAATGACCTGCAGAGAGCTGGGACCAAAGTAACAAAGCCTACCATCAGTAACACACTACGCCGCCAGGGACTCAAATCCTGCAGTGCCAGACGTGTCCCCCTGCTTAAGCCAGTACATGTTCAGGCCCGTCTAAAGTTTGCTAGAGAGCATTTGGATGATCCAGATGAGGATTGGGAGAATGTCAGATGAAACCAAAATAGAACTTTTTGGTAAAAACTCAACTCGTCGTGTTTGGAGGACAAAGAATGCTGAGTTGCATCCAAAGAACACCATACCTACTGTGAAGCATGGGGGTGGAAACATCATGCTTTGGGGCTGTTTTTTTCTGCAAAGGGACCAGGACTGACTGATCCGTGTAAAGGAAAGAATGAATGGGGCCATGTATCGTGAGATTTTGAGTGAAAACCTCCTTCCATCAGCAAGGGCATTGAAGATGAAACGTGGCTGGGTCTTTCAGCATGACAATGATCCCAAACACACCGCCTCGGGCAACTTGAAGGAGTGGCTTGTAAGAAGCATTTCAAGGTCCTGGAGTGGCCTAGCCAGTCTCCAGATCTCAACCCCATAGAAAATCTTTGAAAGTCCGTGTTGCCCAGCGACAGCCCCAAAACATCACTGCTCTAGAGGAGATCTGCATGGAGGAATGGGCCAAAATACCAGCAACAGTGTGTGAAAACCTTGTGAAGACTTACAGAAAACGTTTGACCTCTGTCATTGCCAACAAAGGGTATATAACAAAGTATTGAAATAAACTTTTGTTATTGACCAAATACTTATTTTCCACCATAATTTGCAAATAAATTCATAAAAAATCCTACAATGTGATTTTCTGGATTTTTTTCCTCAATTTGTCTGTCATAGTTGAAGTGTACCTATGATGAAAATTACAGGCCTCTCTCATCTTTTTAAGTGAGAGAACTTGCACAATTGGTGGCTGACTAAATACTTTTTTTCCCCACTGTATGTAATTAGTTGATATATGGAGTTAGCTGATATATGGAATTAGCTGATATATAGAATTAGCTGATATATAGAATTAGCTGATATATGGAGCTGAAATATGGAGTTAGTTGATATATGGAATTAGTTGATATAAGGAGTTAGCTGACATATGGTGTTAGTTGATATATGGAGTTAGTTGATATATGGAGTTAGTTGATATATGGAGTTAGCTGATGTATGGAGCTGATATATGGAGTTAGCTGATATATGGAATAAGCTGACATATGGAGCTGATATATGGAGTTAGTTGATATATGGAATTAGCTGAAATATGGAGTTAGTTGATATATGGAATTAGTTGATATATGGAGTTAGCTGACATATGGAGTTAGCTGATATATGGAATTAGCTGATATATGGAGCTGATATATGGAGTTAGTTGATATATGGAGTTAGTTGATATATGGAGTTAGCTGATATATGTAATTAGTTGATATATGGAGTTAGCTGATATATGGTATTAGCTGATATATGGAGCTGATACATGGAGTTAGTTGATATATGGAGTTAGCTGATGAATGTAATTAGTTGATATATGGAGTTAGCTGATATATGGAATTAGCTGATATATGGAGCTGAAATATGGAGTTAGCTGATATATGTAATTAGTTGATATATGGAGATAGCTGATATATGGAATTAGCTGATATATGGAGCTGATACATGGAGTTAGTTGATATATGGAGTTAGCTGATAAATGTAAGTAGTTGATATATGGAGTTAGCTGATATATGGAATTAGCTGATATATGGAGCTGAAATATGGAGTTAGCTGATATATGGAATTAGTTGATATATGGAGTTAGCTGATATATGGAATTAGCTGACATATGGAGCTGATATATGGAGTTAGTTGATATATGGAATTAGCTGAAATATGGAGTTAGTTGATATATGGAATTAGTTGATATATGGAGTTAGCTGATATATGGAATTAGCTGATATATGGAATTAGCTGATATATGGAGCTGAAATATGGAGTTAGCTGATATATGTAATTAGTTGATATATGGAGTTAGCTGATATATGGAATTATCTGATATATGGAGCAGAAATATGGAGTTAGTTGATATATGGAGTTAGCTGATAAATGTAATTAGTTGATATATGGAGTTAGCTGATATATGGAATTAGCTGATATATGGAATTAGCTGATATATGGAGCTGAAATATGGAGTTAGTTGATATATGGAATTAGTTGATATAAGGAGTTAGCTGACATATGGTGTTAGTTGATATATGGAGTTAGTTGATATATGGAGTTAGTTGATATATGGAGTTAGCTGATGTATGGAGCTGATATATAGAGTTAGCTGATATATGGAGTTCGTTGATATATGGAGTTAGCTGATATATGTAATTAGTTGATATATGGAGTTAGCTGATATATGGAATTAGCTGATATATGGAATTAGCTGATATATGGAGCTGATACATGGAGTTAGTTGATATATGGAGTTAGCTGATAAATGGAGTTAATTGATGTATGGAGTTAGCTGATATATTGAGCTGATATATGGAGTTAGTTGATATATTGAGTTAGTTGATATATGGAGTTAGTTGATGTATGGAGTTAGTTGATGTATGGAGTTAGCTGATATATGGAGCTGATATATGGAGTTAGTTGATATATGGAATTAGTTGATATATGGAGTTAGTTGATGTATGGAGTTAGCTGATATATGTAATTAGTTGATATATGGAGTTAGTTGACATATGGAGTTTGCTGATATATGGAGTTAGCTGATATATGGAATTTGTTGATATATGGAGTTAGCTGATATATGGAATTAGCGGATATATGGAGCTGATACATGGAGTTTGTTGATATATGGAATTAGTTGATATATGGAGTTAGTTGATGTATGTAATTAGTTGATATATGGAGTTAGCTGATATATGGAATTAGCTGATATATGGAGCTGAAATATGGAGTTAGTTGATATATGGAATTAGTTGATATATGGAGTTAGCTGATATATGGAATTAGCTGACATATGGAGCTGATATATGGAGTTAGCTGATATATGGAGTTAGCTGATATATCGAATTAGTTGATATATGGAGTTAGCTGATATATGGAATTAGCTGACATATGGAGCTGATATATGGAGTTAGCTGATATATGGAGTTAGCTGATATATCGAATTAGTTGATATATGGAGTTAGCTGATATATGGAATTAGCTGATATATGGACCTGATAAATGTAATTAGTTGATATATGGAGTTAGCTGATATATGGAATTAGCTGATATATGGAATTAGCTGATATATGGAGCTGAAATATGGAGTTAGCTGATATATGGAATTAGTTGATATATGGAGTTAGCTGATACATGGAATTAGCTGACATATGGAGCTGATATATGGAGTTAGTTGATATATGGAGTTAGTTTATATATGGAGTTAGTTGATGTATGGAGTTAGTTGATGTATGGAGTTAGCTGATATATGGAATTAGCTGATATATGGAATTAGCTGATATATGGAGCTGAAATATGGAGTTAGCTGATATATGTAATTAGTTGATATATGGAGTTAGCTGATATATGTAATTAGTTGATATATGGAGTTAGTTGATATATGGAGTTAGCTGATAAATGGAGTTAATTGATGTATGGAGTTAGCTGATATATTGAGCTGATATATGGAGTTAGTTGATATATTGAGTTAGTTGATATATGGAGTTAGTTGATGTATGGAGTTAGTTGATGTATGGAGTTAGCTGATATATGGAGCTGATATATGGAGTTAGTTGATATATGGAATTAGTTGATATATGGAGTTAGTTGATGTATGGAGTTAGCTGATATATGTAATTAGTTGATATATGGAGTTAGTTGATATATGGAGTTTGCTGATATATGGAGTTAGCTGATATATGGAATTTGTTGATATATGGAGTTAGCTGATATATGGAGCTGATACATGGAGTTTGTTGATATATGGAATTAGTTGATATATGGAGTTAGTTGATGTATGTAATTAGTTGATATATGGAGTTAGCTGATATATGGAATTAACTGATATATGCAGTTAGCTGAAATATGGAGTTAGTTGATATATGGAATTAGTTGATATATGGAGTTAGCTGATATATGGAATTAGCTGACATATGGAGCTGATATATGGAGTTAGCTGATATATGGAGTTAGCTGATATATCGAATTAGTTGATATATGGAGTTAGCTGATATATGGAATTAGCTGACATATGGAGCTGATATATGGAGTTAGCTGATATATGGAGTTAGCTGATATATCGAATTAGTTGATATATGGAGTTAGCTGATATATGGAATTAGCTGATATATGGACCTGATAAATGTAATTAGTTGATATATGGAGTTAGCTGATATATGGAATTAGCTGATATATGGAATTAGCTGATATATGGAGCTGAAATATGGAGTTAGCTGATATATGGAATTAGTTGATATATGGAGTTAGCTGATATATGGAATTAGCTGACATATGGAGCTGATATATGGAGTTAGTTGATATATGGAGTTAGTTTATATATGGAGTTAGTTGATGTATGGAGTTAGTTGATGTATGGAGTTAGCTGATATATGGAATTAGCTGATATATGGAATTAGCTGATATATGGAGCTGAAATATGGAGTTAGCTGATATATGTAATTAGTTGATATATGGAGTTAGCTGATATATGTAATTAGTTGATATATGGAGTTAGTTGATATATGGAGTTTGCTGATAAATGTAATTAGTTGATATATGGAGTTAACTGATATATGTAATTAGTTTATATATGGAGTTAGCTGATATATGGAGTTAGCTGATATATGGAATTAGCGTATATATGGAATTAGCTGATATATGGAGCTGAAATATGGAGTTAGCTGATATATGTAATTAGTTGATATATGGAGTTAGCTGATATATGGAATTAGCTGATATATGGAGCTGAAATATGGAGTTAGTTGATATATGGAATTAGTTGATATATGGAGTTAGCTGATATACGGAATTAGCTGATATATGGAATTAGCTGATATATGGAGCTGAAATATGGAGTTAGTTGATATATGGAGTTAGTTGATATAAGGAGTTAGCTGACATATGGTGTTAGTTGATATATGGAGTTTGCTGATATATGGAGTTAGCTAATATATGAAATTAGTTGTTATATGGAGTTAGCTGATGTATGGAGCTGATATATGGAGTTAGCTGATATATGGAATTAGTTGATATATGGAGTTAGCTGATATATGTAATTAGTTGATATATGGAGTTAGCTGATATATGGAATTAGCTGATATATGGAATTAGCTGATATATGGAGCTGATACATGGAGTTAGTTGATATATGGAGTTAGCTGATAAATGGAGTTAGCTGATATATGGAATTAGCTGATATATGGAGCTGAAATATGGAGTTAGTTGATATATGGAGTTAGTTGATATAAGGAGTTAGCTGACATATGGTGTTAGTTGATATATGGAGTTTGCTGATATATGGAGTTAGCTAATATATGGAATTAGTTGTTATATGGAGTTAGCTGATGTATGGAGCTGATATATGGAGTTAGCTGATATATGGAATTAGTTGATATATGGAGTTAGCTGATTTATGTAATTAGTTGATATATGGAGTTAGCTGATATATGGAATTAGCTGATATATGGAATTAGCTGATATATGGAGCTGATACATGGAGTTAGTTGATATATGGAGTTAGCTGATATATGGAGCTGAAATATGGAGTTAGTTGATATATGGAGTTAGTTGATATAAGGAGTTAGCTGACATATGGTGTTAGTTGATATATGGAGTTTGCTGATATATGGAGTTAGCTAATATATGGAATTAGTTGTTATATGGAGTTAGCTGATGTATGGAGCTGATATATGGAGTTAGCTGATATATGGAGTTAGCTGATATATGTAATTAGTTGATATATGGAGTTAGCTGATATATGGAATTAGCTGATATATGGAATTAGCTGATATATGGAGCTGATACATGGAGTTAGTTGATATATGGAGTTAGCTGATAAATGGAGTTAGCTGACATATGGTGTTAGTTGATATATGGAGTTTGCTGATATATGGAATTAGCTGATATATGGAGCTGAAATATGGAGTTAGTTGATATATGGAGTTAGTTGATATAAGGAGTTAGCTGACATATGGTGTTAGTTGATATATGGAGTTTGCTGATATATGGAGTTAGCTAATATATGGAATTAGTTGTTATATGGAGTTAGCTGATGTATGGAGCTGATATATGGAGTTAGCTGATATATGGAATTAGTTGATATATGGAGTTAGCTGATATATGTAATTAGTTGATATATGGAGTTAGCTGATATATGGAATTAGCTGATATATGGAATTAGCTGATATATGGAGCTGATACATGGAGTTAGTTGATATATGGAGTTAGCTGATAAATGGAGTTAGTTGATGTATGGAGTTAGCTGATATATGGAGTTAGCTGATATATGGAGTTAGCTGATATATGCAGTTAGCTGATATATGCAGTTAGCTGATATATGGAGTTAGTTGACATAGGGAGTTAGTTAATATATGGAGTTAGCTGATATATGGATTTAGCTGATATATGGAGTTAGCTGATATATGTAATTAGTTGATGTATGGAGTTAGCTTATATATGGAGCTGATATATGGAGTTAGTTGATATATGGAGTTAGCTGATGTATGGAGTTAGCTGATATATGGATTTAGCTGATATATGGAGTTAGCTGATATATGTAATTAGTTGATGTATGGAGTTAGCTGATATATGGAGCTGATATATGTACAGTGAGGGAAAAAAGTATTTGATCCCCTGCTGATTTTGTACGTTTGCCCACTGACAAAGAAATTATCAGTCTATAATTTTAATGGTAGGTTTATTTGAACAGTGAGAGACAGAATAACAACAAAAAAATCCGGAAAACGCATGTGAAAAATGTTGTAAATGGAATTGCATTTTAATGAGGGAAATAAGTATTTGACCCCCTCTCAATCAGAAAGATTTCTGGCTCCCAGGTGTCTTTTATACAGGTAACGAGCTGAGATTAGGAGCACACTCTTAAAGGGAGTTCTCCTAATCTCAGTTTGTTACCTGTATAAAAGACACCTGTCCACAGAAGCAATCAATCAGATTCCAAACTCTCCACCATGGCCAAGACCAAAGAGCTCTTCAAGGATGTCAGGGACAAGATTGTAGACCTACACAAGGCTGGAATGGGCTACAAGACCATCGCCAAGTAGCTTGGTGAGAAGGTGACAACAGTTGGTACGATTATTCGCAAATGGAAGAAACACAAAATAACTGTCAATCTCCCTTGGCCTGGGCCTCCATGCAAGATCTCACCTCGTGGAGTTGCAATGATCATGAGAACGGTGAGCAATCAGCCCAAAACTACACAGGAGGATCTTGTCAATGATCTCAAGGCAGCTGGGACCATAGTCACCAAGAAAACAATTGGTAACACACTACGCCGTGAAGGACTGAAATCCTGCAGCACCCGCAAGGTCCCCCTGCTCAAGAAAGCACATATACATGCCCATCTGAAGTTTGCTAATGAACATCTGAATTATTCAGAGGACAACTGGGTGAAAGTGTTGTGGTTAGAGGAGGAGGAATGCTGCCTATGACCCCAAGAACACCATCCCCACCGTCAAACATGGAGGTGGAAACATTATGCTTTGGGGGTGTTTTTCTGCTAAGGGGACAGGACAACTTCACCGCATCAAAGGGACGATGGACGGGGCCATGTACCGCCAAATCTTGGGTGAGAACCTCCTTCCCTCAGCCAGGGCATTGAAAATGGGTCGTGGATGGTTATTCCAGCATGACAATGACCCAAAACACACGGTCAAGGCAACAAAGGAGTGGCTCAAGAAGAAGCACATTAAGGTCCTGGAGTGGCCTAGCCAGTCTCCAGACCTTAATCCCATAGAAAATCTGTGGAGGGAGCTGAAGGTTCGAGTTGCCAAACGTCAGTCTCGAAACCTTAATGACTTGGAGAAGATCTGCAAAGAGGAGTGGGACAAAATCCTTCCTGAGATGTGTGCAAACCTGGTGGCCAACTACAAGAAACGTCTGACCTCTGTGATTGCCAACAAGGGTTTTGCCACCAAGTACTAAGTCATGTTTTGCAGAGGGGTCAAATACTTATTTCCCTCATTAAAATGCAAATCAATTTATAAAAATTTTCACATGCGTTTTTCAGGATTTTTTTGTTGTTATTCTGTCTCTCACTGTTCAAATAAACCTACCATTAAAATAATAGTTTGCTCATTTCTTTGTCAGTGGGCAAACGTACAAAATCAGCAGGGGATTAAATACTTTTTTCCCTCACTGTAGTTAGTTGATATATGGAGTTAGTTGATATATGGAGTTAGCTGATATATGGAGTTAGCTGATATATGGAGTTAGTTGATATATGGAGTTAGCTGATATATGGAGTTAGCTGATATATGGAGTTAGCTGATATATGGAGTTAGTTGATATATGGAGTTAGCTGATATATGGAGTTAGCTGATATATGGAGTTAGTTGATATATGGAGTTAGCTGATATATGGAGTTAGCTGATATATGGAGTTAGTTGATATATGGAGTTAGCTGATATATGGAGTTAGCTGATATATGGAGTTAGCTGATATATGGAGTTAGTTCTTATATGGAGTTAGTTCTTACATGGAGGTAGCTGATATATGGAGTTAGCTGATATATGGAGTTAGTTGATATATGGAGTTAGCTGATATATGGAGTTAGTTCATATATGGAGTTAGCTGATATATGGAGTTAGTTGATATATGGAGTTAGCTGATATATGGAGTTAGCTGATATGTGGAGTTAGCTGATATATGGAGTTAGTTCTTATATGGAGTTAGTTCTTACATGGAGGTAGCTGATATATGGAGTTATTTGGCAACAACAACATTTGTGAAGGCTAGTGTGGCATTGCAGACTACTTGCACATTGATAGTGGAGTGGAAGTTTGTTTGATTAACATACCTTTCCTCATCATCATTGTGACCCTATCAGGAGAAACGGTAAGACTACATCAGATATTTATAAGGCCTACTGAAATAATACATTTTGGTAGGGTGCCATCTCTACTTATGTAGACATGGTTTGACAGAAGCTGGTCATCGTCACTGACCTTTATAGCCACATGGTTCCCATCCACAGCACCAAGAACATTGGGGAAGTTAGCCACCTCAAAAAGCGGCAACACTTTTGCAGTTCCTCATGATATCTTTAAAAAAGGCCGCGTTTGAAAGGATTACCTACACATACTGAGCAGCCCATATTATAGACAGAAGCATGCTACATGGCAGACCAATCCGATCTCATCTCTCGGCATGTCCAGCCCATGCATTAACTCAACCAATCGTGGCTAGCGGGAAGATTCCTGGCTTTTTCAGTGGCTAAACCAACTAGGTATTCACAGATGGCATACAAGTTTGTTTTTAAGGCACATGAAAGTTCATCTGTTTCAGAAGGCATTTCTGCCAAAAACTACATATTTTAACCAAAAATAAAAAAGTTTTACGTTCAAATGCCTCTCCTGTGAAGTAATGACGCGTGACATAAGCCTAGTTTCCTGAAATGAGACACAAATATCAATTTTCCTTGTGGGGACCGGAGAAACGTCCCCGCTTGTCCGAATTGTCCATTGTTTCACTATCCTTGTGATGACTTCTGGTCCCCACAAGGATAGTAAAACCAAACACACACACTCACCAGTCAGTAGGCTACCTCAGGGTGTTGTTACAAAACACCTAACTTGCAAGCTACTGCAAGAACATATGAGCCTTTCTCCTTATTGGGATCAACAGCTTATTTCTCTTAAAACATGAAATCACTTGCTTATTTACAAGCGTATCAATTTTTCACTTCGTTGTCGTCCATAAAACGTTTATGGACAACAATAGGGAACGGAAACACAGAGGAACAAACCAGAGGTTCCATCAAATACTCATTAATAGAGTTGAACAGGACAAAGTGGATGGACGAGGTGACCTTTAGCAACAGAGTTCTGGGGTTACTGTTGTAGGGGGAAGAAGTCAAAACAGATGAGTGGATTAAGCAAGAGCTGAGACCCAGGAGACTCATTAGTGAGGAGGGTAAGGAGACTGCTCCCAGCTGGCAGGAGACTATCCCTGGCCAGGTTTCCTCAGACTCTGCCTGGTCCAGGTCTATTCTGAATTATCTGACCTCATCACAGAGCTGGTCCTCCCCCATCTACCTGAGGGGTATCTAACCTCATCACAGAACTGGTCCTCCTCCCCCAACTACCTGGATGATATCTGACCTCATCACAGAGCTGGTCCTGCTCCCCCAACTACCTGAAGGGTATCTGACCTCATCACAGAGCTGGTCCTCCTCCCCCAACTACCTGGAGGTTATCTGACCTCATCACAGAGCTGGTCCTCCTTCCCCAACTACCTGGAGGATATCTGACCTCATCACAGAACTGGTCCTCCTCCCCCAACTACCTGGAGGATATCTGACCTCATCACAGAACTGGTCCTCCTTCCCCAACTACCTGAAGGGTATCTGACCTCATCACAGAACTGGTCCTCCTCCCCAACTACCTGGAGGATATCTGACCTCATCACTGAACTGGTCCTGCTCCCCCAACTACCTGAGGGATATCTGACCTCATCACAGAACTGGTCCTCCTCCCCCAACTACCTGAGGGGTATCTGACCTCATCACAGAGCTGGTCCTCCTCCCCCAACTACCTGGAGGATATCTGACCTCATCACAGAGCTGGTCCTCCTCCCCCAACTACCTGGAGGATATCTGACCTCAACACAGAACTGGTCCTCCTCCCCCAACTACCTGAAGGGTATCTGACCTCATCACTGAGCTGGTCCTCCTCCCCCAACTACCTGGAGGATATCTGACCTCATCACAGAACTGGTCCTCCTCCCCCAACTACCTGGAGGGTATCTGACCTCATCACAGAACTGGTCCTGCTCCCCCAACTACCTGGAGGGTATCTGACCTCATCACAGAGCTGGTCTTCCTCCCCCAACTACCTGGAGGATATCTGACCTCATCACAGAGCTGGTCCTCCTCCCCCAACTACCTGAGGGGTATCTGACCTCATCACAGAGCTGGTCCTCCCCCATCTACCTGAGGTTTATTTGACCTCATCACATAGCTGGTCCTCCCCCAGCTAACATGAGGGATATTTGACCTCATCACATAGCTGGTCTTCCCCCAGCTAACATGAGGGATATTTGACCTCATCACATAGCTGGTCTTCCCCCAGCTAACATGAGGGATATTTGACCTCATCACAGAGCTGGTCCTCCTCCCCCAGCTGCCTGAGGGGTATAATACAAAGCAGAATCAATGAGTTAGCCTGCTAACTTTGATAAATAGTCAGAAATAACTATTGATTTTCTAAATCATTAAGAAAGCTAAACATATGTGTTTTTGGACCATGCTCATTACAAGCTTATCCTTTATAAAATATATATATATATTTAGGCAAATTATCTGACTAACTCATCGATCATTCAATGTAGTACATCCCTTGGTCTCATGTAGTTTTTTCCCTGGCTCGGGCTTCCTCCAGTTAGGTGGACATTTCTTCCCCGTTGCTGTCCCCTTTATCTGCAGCTAGTTTACTTGTTTGAATTCAAAGTCAGTTTGTCAGTTCTCCTTTTGATGCTAAAAACAATGCCACATATTGACCATATTGAATTAAAATACTTGTGAGATCAGGCTGTTCCCAGAAAGGTCCTAGGCTAGCCAGGGTAAAGACTGCCAAGTCAGCAGCAAGTCCCTCCAGCAAACAGGAAGCGGTTTTTAGAGGAAGTTGTGTCTGTGTGATGGTCACTGCCAGAGAGAGAGAGAGAGAGAGAGTGTTTGTGTGTGTGTGAGTGAGTGAGCATGTGCGTACGTTCATGTGCACGTGTTCATGTGTGCGTTCTAATGCGCGTGTGTGTGCGTGCGTGATGGCAAAAGCCAGTAAAATCCTCAGTCCTCTGACAAGACTGTTGGGGAACACCTTGGCCAAAGCCAGTAGAATCCTCAGTCTGACAAGACTGTTGGGGAACACCTTGGCCAAAGCCAGTAGAATCCTCAGTACTCTGACAGGACTGTTGGGGAACACCTTGGCCAAAGCCAGTAGAATCCTCAGTACTCTGACAGGGCTGTTGGGGAACACCTTGGCCAAAGCCAGTAGAATCCTCAGTACTCTGACAGGGCTGTTGGGGAACACCTTGGCCAAAACCAGTAGAATCCTCAGTACTCTGACAGGGCTGTTGGGGAACACCTTGGCCAAAGCCAGTAGAATCCTCAGTACTCTGACAGGGCTGTTGGGGAACACCTTGGCCAAAGCCAGTAGAATCCTCAGTACTCTGACAGGGCTGTTGGGGAACACCTTGGCCAAAGCCAGTAGAATCCTCAGTCTGAGACAGGACTGTTGGGGAACACCTTGGCCAAAGCCAGTAGAAACCTCAGTACTCTGACAGGACTGTTGGGGAACACCTTGGCCAAAGCCAGTAGAAACCTCAGTACTCTGACAGGACTGTTGGGGAACACCTTAGCCAAAGCCAGTAGAAACCTCAGTACTCTGACAGGACTGTTGGGGAACACCTTGGCCAAAGCCAGTAGAATCCTCAGTCTGACAGGACTGTTGGGGAACACTTTGGCCAAAGCCAGTAGAATCCTCAGTACTCTGACAGGGCTGTTGGGGAACACCTTGGCCAAAGCCAGTAGAATCCTCAGTACTCTGACAGGGCTGTTGGGGAACACCTTGGCCAAAGCCAGTAGAATCCTCAGTACTCTGACAGGGCTGTTGGGGAACACCTTGGCCAAAGCCAGTAGAATCCTCAGTCTGAGACAGGACTGTTGGGGAACACCTTGGCCAAAGCCAGTAGAAACCTCAGTACTCTGACAGGACTGTTGGGGAACACCTTGGCCAAAGCCAGTAGAAACCTCAGTACTCTGACAGGACTGTTGGGGAACACCTTAGCCAAAGCCAGTAGAAACCTCAGTACTCTGACAGGACTGTTGGGGAACACCTTGGCCAAAGCCAGTAGAATCCTCAGTCTGACAGGACTGTTGGGGAACACTTTGGCCAAAGCCAGTAGAATCCTCAGTACTCTGACAGGACTGTTGGGGAACATCTTGGCCAAAGCCAGTAGAATCCTCAGTACTCTGACAGGGCTGTTGGGGAACACCTTGGCCAAAGCCAGTAGAATCCTCAGTCTGACAGGGCTGTTGGGGAACACCTTGGCCAAAGCCAGTAGAAACCTCAGTAGTCTGACAGGACTGTTGGGGAACACCTTGGCCAAAGCCAGTAGAATCCTCAGTACTCTGACAGGACTGTTGGGGAACACCTTGGCCAAAGCCAGTAGAAACCTCAGTACTCTGACAGGACTGTTGGGGAACACCTTGGCTCTCAGCACTGGAAGGAAGAACAGCGTCTGCAATATCACCTGGGTTGGGACTGATTTAGATAGCTGGCATGTACTTTTATTTACATATTTTGTCCATACTGTAATGGCACAAACAAAAATAATTCTATTGTGGATGTTGGTACTTCCAGCAATTGCAATAAACACAAACACAAAACCTATTCAAAACATTTGCTTACTACCTTAAAACCCTTCCTGCTTCAAGTCTCTCAGCTTCTTATTTCACTTCCTGCAACAGAATCATGCCTAAACACCCCCCTTCACTCCTCTCTTCCACGTCTCCTCTTTTCTCCTCCACCTCCCGTTCCTCTCCTCCTCTCTCTGCTCTGTGACAACAATCCTTCTCTCAGGCCTCGGTTCCTAACCTACAGTAGATCACCCTCCTCCACTCCTCTCTTTCTCTTCTCTCCTTCTCCCATTCCTCCCCTCCTAACCCTTTCTCTGCTCTGTGATGCCAATCCCTCTAAGGTCCTGGATCCTAACCTAGATCAAATGTTGGGCTTTAAAAAGCTAAAGTTTGATGTGGATGAGCAACTGCCTATGAAACACTTTAATCTCTAATGCTGTAATGTATTTAATTTCACACCCTGTGATGCTGTTGCCTGCCTCCTTTTAGGATTACCCTGGGGTAGAAAGAGAGAGAGAGAGAGAGAGAGAGAGAGAGGAGAGGGTGAGAAAAAAATGAAGTGAGAGAGAAAATAAAGTATAAAGGGGAAGAATGCCACTTAACTATTTGGAATGCTTGTATTCAAAGAAGGTAGGAGCTTTGGAGCTTTGGAACCCCAGAGAATACAGTGATATCTGCATTGTCCCCCCACCCCCCACCCCCCTGTCCCTGCCCCTGCCCCGGATTAAAAAAAACACACCCCACCAAATCCCATTGTAGGCCTTGGGATCGGAGGCTTCGGAGCCTCATCAAGTTTAAGGAGCGATGCATATAGTCTTGGGATCCGTCCCAAAATGGCAGTCTATACCATATATAGTGCACTAGTTTTGACCAGAACCATATGGTCCTTGGTCAAAAGAAGTGCACTATATAGGGGATAGGCGGTAATTTGGAACACAAACTTGGTCTTTATGAGATGAGGATCTATGTGCTTCGGCTCAGGCACTGCCAACTCAGGGATATTGGATGCAGTAATTCCGGGGGACAAGAGCACACATACACATACACATACACACACACACACACACACACACACACACACACACACACACACACACACACACACACACACACACACACACACACACACACACCACACACACAGTCCTTTATATCGGCCCCCTAGTATCCAATTTACAGGTTCAGGCCCTCCGCCAACCGACGCATCGCAGAGCAGAAGTTAAAATGCACAAACACCATGCAGGCTTAGAGAATCAAGGCCAAGTTCTCTTCTCTCTGTTTTCTTCATCTTCTGTTTGCCAAATGTTTGTGGTTTTTACAGAAACATGAAACTTTCTTTCTTTCTCTAATTTTTTTCCCCTTTACGTTTTGTCAGTTTTGTCCAATTCATCCATTAAGGACTCAAGAAACTGAAAACAAGAAATCACTTGGTTGGGAAAATGAAACTGGATTCTGTCATGTGGTTTTGGTTAATGTTTGGTGATGGGGTCCAAACCAGTCAGTAGAAAACCCCTGTAAACAAGAAACAAATTATCGGAAATAATATGCACAATCGTAAAGACCATGTGTTTTTCTTTTAGGTTTGATTACGATGAAAATACGTTGGAAAATACGTTGCTACTGTGCTATTGTTGATCCCACTGCTTGAAGGGGCTACTCGTTCTCTGAAAAAGCGGGGAACTACCATGCTTAGATGAGTGGAGATTTATTTCAAATTGGATGAAAAGTAAAAAGTTATTAAGTGTGTTTGGTTGACATGCTGAAGAGGCATGGTCCTCTCCCTCTGCTGATCCTCTTATTCCTCTCTTTAGCTTCCCTGAGCTGTCTGACACACACAGGCAGATCGCTCAAGAGGGACTTCGAAACAGAACGTCTGTCCATGTCCTGAAGACATGGAGAAATGCCTTCAGAACCGGCCACTAGGGGCAACAGTTAGCACTATTACCATCAAGTAGGCTTGGGTTTTTCTAGGGTGTTGTGGACGGAGGTGGTGGATTGACGTAATCCCATGACAGGACCAGAAGGTTGTGTGTTCGATCCCAGTAATCCCAGGATCAGAAGGTTGTGTGTTCTATCCCAGTAATCCCAGGACCAGAAGGTTGTGTGTTCTATCCCAGGATCAGAAGGTTGTGTGTTCTATCCCAGTAATCCCAGGATCAGAAGGTTGTGTGTTCTATCCCAGTAATCCCAGGACCAGAAGGTTGTGTGTTCTATCCCAGGATCAGAAGGTTGTGTGTTCTATCCCAGTAATCCCAGGACCAGAAGGTTGTGTGTTCGATCCCAGTAATCCCAGGACCAGAAGGTTGTGTGTTCTATCCCAGTAATCCCAGGACCAGAAGGTTGTGTGTTCTATCCCAGTAATCCCAGGACCAGAAGGTTGTGTGTTCGATCCCAGTAATCCCAGGACCAAAAGGTTGTGTGTTCTATCCCAGTAATCCCAGGACCAGAAGGTTGTGTGTTCGATCCCAGTAATCCCAGGACCAGAAGGTTGTGTGTTCGATCCCAGTAATCCCAGGACCAGAAGGTTGTGTGTTCTATCCCAGGATCAGAAGGTTGTGTGTTCTATCCCAGTAATCCCAGGACCAGAAGGTTGTGTGTTCGATCCCAGTAATCCCAGGACCAGAAGGTTGTGTGTTCTATCTTAGTGGTGGACACTTGTTTTTTATTTTATTTTAACCCTGTCCTAAACATTAACCTGTGCGTGCGTTTGTTGCGCACGCACACACACACACACAGTCGCGCGTGCACGCTTACTCACACACACACACACACACACAGTTGCGCAGGCATGCTTACACACACACACACACAGTTGCACACACACACTCACACACACACACACAAACACACACACACACACACCATGCTTTATTGCTGGCTGAGTCTCCTATGAACCATGGCCTGACAACATCAGAAAGTGGCATATTTAATATATTTACTCATAACAAGGGCTTATCTGTGCCTCCCCTATAAGAACATATGGTGATTGATACGCTCAAGCACCAGGGATGGTGTTGAACCAAGCTGATGGTTTTAGGGTTGTTACACTTTGATAAACTCTCAGACACCTCTGTTGGTAAAGCTACTTTGCAAAACTCTCTCTCCCTGTGTGTTCGTGTGTGTGTGTGTGTCTCCTTGTAAAGCTGCTTTAGCTCCCCAAAGCATCTCTACGGCTTCACACCCTATTAAAATAACACAGCACATAGATCAGAGCTACTGCACCAAGGGAAGGAGGGGTGGATAGAGGGATGGAGGGAACTAGGGATGGAGGGATAGAGGGATGGAGGGAACGAGGGATGGAGGGAACGAGGGATGGAGGGATGGAGGGATGGAGGGAACGAGGGATGGAGGAAACGAGAGATGGAGGGAACAAGGGATGGAGGGATGGAGGGAACGAGGGAACGAGGGATGCAGGGATGGAGGGATGGAGGGAACGAGGGATGGAGGGAACGAGAGATGCAGGGATGGAGGGAAGGAGGGATGGAGGGATGGAGGGAAGGAGGGATGGAGGGATGGAGGGAACGAGGGATGGAGGGAAGGAGGGATGGAGGGATGGAGGGAAGGAGGGATGGAGGGATGGAGGGATGGGGGAACGAGGGAAGGAGGGATGGAGGGAAGGAGGGATGGAGGGAAGGAGGGATGGAGGGATGGAGGGATGGTCACCCCAATCTCTCTCCTTCAACTCTTCATCCCTTTATTTTCTCTCAATATCAAAGCTACATATAAAGTAGAGGTTATACATGTGTCTGAGCATTGAATGGAAGACTGGTTCTGGGGTTAGCTAGGTTGGCTATGTTTGTTATGTTAGCTACATTGGCTATGTTGGCTATGTTGGCTACGTTGGCTACGTTGGCTACTTTGGCTACATTGGCTACGTTGGCTATGTTGGCTACGTTGGCTACTTTGGCTATGTTAGCTACGTTGGCTAGGTTGGCTAGGTTGGCTATGTTGGCTATGTTGGCTACGTTGGCTATGTTGGCTATGTTGGCTACGTTGGCTATGTTGGCTACTTTGGCTATGTTGGCTACTTTGGCTATGTTAGCTACGTTTGCTACGTTAGCTACGTTGGCTAGGTTGGCTAGGTTGGCTATGTTGGCTATGTTGGCTACGTTGGCTATGTTGGCTATGTTGGCTACGTTGGCTATATTGCTACGTTAGCTAAATTGCTAAATTGGCTATGTTGGCTATGTTGGCTCGTTGGCTATATTGCTATGTTGCTTCATTGGCTATATTGGCTACTTTGGCTATGTTGGCTACTTGGCTATGTTGCTTCGTTTGCTACGTTGCTTCGTTAGCTAAATTGCTAAATTGCTATGTTGGCTATGTTGGCTACGTTGGCTATGTTGGCTATGTTGGCTATGTTGGCTACGTTGGCTATGTTGGCTACGCTGGCTATGTTGGCTATGTTGGCTATGTTGGCTACGTTGGCTACGCTGGCTATGTTGGCTATGTTAGATACGTTGGCTATGCTAGCTACATTGGCTATATTGGCTATGTTGGCTACGTTGGCTATGTTGGCTACGCTGGCTATGTTGGCTATGTTGGCTATGTTGGCTACGTTGGCTACGCTGGCTATGTTGGCTATGTTAGATACGTTGGCTATGCTAGCTACATTGGCTATGTTGGCTATGTTGGCTATGTTGGCTACGTTGGCTATGTTAGCTTTGTTTGCTATGTTGGCTATGTTGGCTATGTTGGCTATGTTAGCTTTGTTGGCTATGTTGGCTACGTTGGCTACGTTGGCTACGTTGGCTATGTTAGCTTTGTTAGCTTTGTTGGCTATGTTGGCTACGTTGGCTACGTTGGCTATGTTGGCTATGTTAGCTTTGTTGGCTACGTTGGCTACGTTGGCTATGTTGGCTACGTTGGCTACGTTGGCTACGTTAGCTTTGTTGGCTATGTTGGCTACGTTGGCTACGTTGGCTATGTTGGCTATGTTAGCTTTGTTAGCTTTGTTGGCTATGTTGGCTACGTTGGCTACGTTGGCTATGTTGGCTATGTTAGCTTTGTTGGCTACGTTGGCTCGTTGGCTCGTTAGCTCGTTAGCTCGTTAGCTCGTTAGCTTTGTTGGCTATGTTGGCTCGTTGGCTCGTTGGCTCGTTAGCTACGTTGGCTATGTTAGCTTTGTTAGCTTTGTTGGCTATGTTAGCTCGTTGGCTTTCGTTAGGCTCGTTAGCTCGTTAGCTATGTTGGCTATATTAGCTTTGTTAGCTCACGTTGGCTTTGTTGGCTATGTTGGCTATGTTGGCTATGTTGGCTATGTTGGCTACGTTGGCTATGTTAGCTTTGTTTGCTATGTTGGCTATGTTGGCTATGTTGGCTATGTTAGCTTTGTTGGCTATGTTGGCTACGTTGGCTACGTTGGCTACGTTGGCTACGTTAGCTTTGTTAGCTTTGTTGGCTATGTTGGCTACGTTGGCTATGTTGGCTACGTTGGCTACGTTGGCTATGTTGGCTATGTTAGCTTTGTTGGCTACGTTGGCTACGTTGGCTACGTTGGCTACGTTGGCTACGTTAGCTTTGTTGGCTATGTTGCTCGTTGGCTCGTTGGCTCGTTGGCTACGTTGGCTAACTCGTTGGCTATTAACTTTGTTAGCTTTGTTGGCTATGTTGGCTCGTTGGCTCGTTGGCTATGTTGGCTATGTTGGCTATATTGGCTATAGCTTTGTTGCTGTTGGCTATGTTGGCTATATTGGCTATATTGGCTATCGTTGGCTATATTAGCTTTGTTAGCTATGTTGGCTCGTTAGCTCGTTGGCTATTAGCTTTGTTAGCTTTGTTGGCTATGTTGGCTCGTTGGCTATGTTGCTCGTTAGCTCGTTGGCTATATTGGCTGCTTACGTTGGCTCGTTGGCTCGTTGGCTATTAGCTATGTTGGCTATGTTGGCTATGTTGGCTATGTTAGCTTTGTTGGCTATGTTGGCTACGTTGGCTACGTTGGCTACGTTGGCTACGTTAGCTTTGTTAGCTTTGTTGGCTATGTTGGCTCCGTTGGCTACGTTGGCTATGTTGGCTATGTTGGCTATGTTAGCTTTGTTGGCTACGTTGGCTTTGTTGGCTATGTTGGCTATGTTGGCTATGTTAGCTCACGTTAGCTCGTTGGCTACGATTAGCTTTGTTTGCTATGTTGGCTATGTTGGCTATGTTGGCTATGTTGGCTATGTTAGCTTTGTTGGCTATGTTGGCTACGTTGGCTACGTTGGCTACGTTGGCTACGTTAGCTTTGTTAGCTTTGTTGGCTACGTTGGCTATGTTAGCTTTGTTGGCTACGTTGGCTACGTTGGCTACGTTGGCTACGTTGGCTACGTTAGCTTTGTTGGCTATGTTGGCTACGTTGGCTACGTTGGCTATGTTGGCTATGTTAGCTTTGTTAGCTTTGTTGGCTATGTTGGCTACGTTGGCTACGTTGGCTACGTTGGCTATGTTAGCTTTGTTGGCTACGTTGGCTTTGTTGGCTATGTTGGCTATGTTGGCTATGTTGGCTATGTTAGCTTTGTTGGCTACGTTGGCTATGTTGGCTATGTTGGCTATGTTAGCTTTGTTGGCTATGTTGGCTACGTTGGCTATGTTGGCTATGTTGGCTATGTTAGCTTTGTTGGCTACGTTGGCTTTGTTGGCTATGTTGGCTATGTTGGCTATGTTGGCTATGTTGGCTACGTTAGCTACGTTAGCTTTGTTTGCTATGTTGGCTATGTTGGCTATGTTGGCTATGTTAGCTTTGTTGGCTATGTTGGCTACGTTGGCTACGTTGGCTACGTTGGCTACGTTAGCTTTGTTAGCTTTGTTGGCTACGTTGGCTATGTTAGCTTTGTTGGCTACGTTGGCTACGTTGGCTACGTTGGCTACGTTGGCTACGTTAGCTTTGTTGGCTATGTTGGCTACGTTGGCTACGTTGGCTATGTTGGCTATGTTGGCTATGTTAGCTTTGTTAGCTTTGTTGGCTATGTTGGCTACGTTGGCTACGTTGGCTACGTTGGCTATGTTAGCTTTGTTGGCTTACGTTGGCTTTGTTGGCTATGTTGGCTATGTTGGCTATGTTGGCTATGTTAGCTTTGTTAGCTCGTTGGCTATGTTGGCTATGTTGGCTATGTCGTGAATCGCTATTATTTTCTACTCTCCCTTGCTGGTCAGGACTTTGTAGAGCGGTATTGAAGGAAACGTGTAAATAATGCTTCTTTGTGGTTTTACAACTCTAGTGTGGCCGCTGTTTAAGAAGACAGGTGTTGACCTGTCCTATGTGTCATTGTTCCAAACCTTTCCGTCAACGGACACGCCAACCTACTGTAAAAAATACCAAAATACGCTACCTGCTAACAAAAAGCAGCGGCAAATGATCTTGGATTGACAATTACTCAGTCTGAAGTTGTTTCCTACATTTCCTCAAAAGTTTCCTCATATTAGAAAGACATTTTAGATGCACGTGTTCTGACGCTTTTGAAAATACATTTCAAAAAGGCTTTTTCAAAAACATTCTACATAGCTTAGAAACGTATTTGCGACCGTTTGAAAACTCAATGCCACCTCTCAATGAATCTGCGTTAGCTAAAAGGTCATACAGAGTGTGTCTAAGGCGACGTCCCAAATGGCACCCTATTCCCTACATAGTGCACTACCCGTATATATGCCCTTGTCAAAAGTAGTGCACTTTGTAGGGAATAGGGTGCAATTTGGGATGCAAACCCCCAAGACATAAAAAGCCTCATCTCGTTACCTGCCTGTTTCTCAGAGCGGTGGCATCCTGTACACTCCAGGACAAATAGAATGACGTATCGGTCTGGATCCATACAAGATCTATAATGGTTGTGTTGTTGGGCTTTCAGTTTGAGACAATTTATACCCTGTCTAATCAATAACTAATCTGGGACATAGTCAGTCGCTGAAATAAAGAAGAGTAGAGGGTTGTGGAGAGACAGATGACAGCTGAAATAAAGAGTAGAGGGATGAGGGTTGTGGAGAGACAGATGACAGCTGAAATAAAGAGTAGAGGGATGAGGTTTGGGGAGAGACAGATGACAGCTAAAATAAAGAGTAGAGGGATGAGGGTTGGGGAGAGACAGATGACAGCTGAAAATGAAGAGTAGAGGGATGAGATTTGGGGAGAGACAGATGACAGCTAAAATAAAGAGTAGAGGGATGAGGGTTTGGGAGAGACAGATGACAGCTGAAATAAAGAATAGAGGGATGAGGGATGGGGGTTGGGGAGGGACAGATGACAGCTGAAATAAAGAGTAGAGGGATGAGGGTTGGGGTTGGGGAGAGAATGATGACCGCTGAAATAAAGAGTAGAGGGATGAGGGATGGGGGTTGGGGAGGGACAGATGACAGCTGAAATAAAAAGTAGAGGGATGACGTTTGTGGGTTGGGGAGAGAATGATGACAGCTGAAATGAAGAGTAGAGGGATGAGGGTTGGGGGTTGGGGAGGGACAGATGACAGCTGAAATAAAGAGTAGAGGGATGAGGGTTGTGGGTTGGGGAGAGACAGATGACAGCTGAAATGAAGATTAGAGGGATGAGGTTTGGGGAGGGACAGATGACAGCTGAAATAAAGAGTAGAGGGATGAGGGTTGGGGAGAGACAGATGACAGCTGAAATGAAGAGTAGAGGGATGAGGTTTGGGGAGGGACAGATGACAGCTGAAATAAAGAGTAGAGGGATGAGGGTTGTGAAGAGACAGATGACAGCTGAAATAAAGAGTAGAGGGATGAGGGTTGGGGTTGGGGAGAGAATGATGACCGCTGAAATAAAGAGTAGAGGGATGAGGGTTGGGGAGAGACAGATGACAGCTGAAATAAAGTGTAGAGGGATGAGGTTTGGGGAGACAGATGACAGCTGTGTTAGAACGTGGGCCAAGGCCCATAAGCCCATTCCACACAGAAGGTATACGTCTTTACATGACATTAACTTTTTAAGTCATTTAGCAGACGCTCTTATACAGAGTGACTTACAATGAGCGCATTTATCTTCATTATCTCAGTCCCAGGAACTACGTTTTCCCTCAGTAAAGCAGATATCAGCAAAGCCAGTTGGAAAAGACAAGAAAAGTGTGAGTGTTATTGCAGACATATGTTTAGGTCTGGATGTTTGTGTCGGAAATGCAGCCTTTGTCGGGGAGGGACCTAGACTCAAAATACATTTGTTGACATTTGTTATCTAAAGCTGAGAGAGTTGTGGGAGAGTTTTTTGTGGAGGACGAAAATAAGGATTTCGACAGTGACACTTGCTAGAGGGTTTTGAGGGAGGTATTTTGGGAAATGAAGAGAGAGAATGAATGATAGTGAGAGAAAGAAATAATGATTTGGAGAAGAGGAAATAGTGGGGGAGAAAGAGAATAAGAGAGAGAGAAAAAGACAGAGAAAGAGAGAGAGAGAAAGAGAGAGAGAGAGCAATGGAAGGTTAATTCTTCCATATCTAAGCCTCTTTGCAGAAACTCCCTTTGTCTTCTGACTCCTCAGTCATTAGAGACTAATCCTATCAGAAAGGCTAATCTGAGGTTGCAGAGTTCACCAGCTCTCCCTCCTCTCCTCTCTTCTCTCTCCTCTCTTCTCTCTTCTCTCCTCTCTCCTCTGCTCTCTCTCCTCTCTTCTCTGTTCTCTCCTCTGCTCTCTCTCCTCTCTCCTCTGCTCTCTCTCCTCTCTCCTCTCTTCTCTGCTCTCTCCTCTTCTCTGTTCTCTCCTCTGCTCTCTCCTCTCTTCTCTGTTCTCTCCTCTGCTCTCTCTCCTCTCTCCTCTGCTCTCTCTCCTCTCTCCTCTCTTCTCTGCTCTCTCCTCTTCTCTGTTCTCTCCTCTGCTCTCTCCTCTCTTCTTCGCTCTCTCCTCTCTTCTCTCTTCTCTGCTCACTCCTCTCTTCTCTGTTCTCTCCTCTGCTCTCTCTCCTCTCTTCTCTGTTCTCTTCTCTGCTCTCTCTGCTCTCTCCTCTCTTCTTTTTCCTCTCTTCTCTCTTATTTCCTCTCTGTTCTCTCCCTGCTCTCTCTTCTCTCTTCTTCGCTCTCTCCTCTCCTCTCTTCTCTGCTCTCTCCTCTCCTCTCTTCTCTGCTCTCTCCCCTCCTCTCTCCTCTCCTCTCCATTCCTCTCTCCTCTCCATTCCTCTCTCCTCTCCATTCCTCTCTTCTCTTCTCTTCTCTGCTCTCTCTCCTCTCTTCTCTCTGCTCTCTCTCTTCTCTGCTCTCTCTGCAGGTCCAGCTCTCTCAACATACGCACTGCTGTGCTCTGGCCACAACAGACAATAAAGAGTCAAACGCCATCCTGCTTGGTCCCCCCTCACCCCTACCTTAATGCCCAATGTTTCAAACCAACCTAACCTAAAATCCATAGCTTTATTAGAACTTGAATGACATGATATTAAATGAATACCGTAATACTGTACTGGAGGGGGTGAGAGCTTCAGGTTCCTCTGTGTTCACATCACTAAGGATCTATCATGGTCCACACACACCAACACAGTCATGAAGATGGCCCCCTCAGGAGGCTGAAAAGCTGATGAAACTGTTGGTTTTCACAAACAAAGAATGTCTGCACAAACTGTCAGAAACCGTCTCAGGGAAGCTCATCCGCGTGCTCGTCTTCCTCACCAGGGTCTGGACCTGACATCCGCGTGCTCGTCTTCCTCACCAGGGTCTGGACCTGACATCCGCGTGCTCGTCTTCCTCACCAGGGTCTGGACCTGACATCCGCGTGCTCGTCTTCCTCACCAGGGTCTGGACCTGACATCCGCGTGCTCGTCTTCCTCACCAGGGTCTGGACCTGACATCCGCGTGCTCGTCGTCCTCACCAGGGTCTGGACCTGACATCCGCGTGCTCGTCTTCCTCACCAGGGTCTGGACCTGACATCCAGCGTGCTCGTCGTCCTCACCAGGGTCTGGACCTGACATCCGCGTGCTCGTCTTCCTCACCAGGGTCTGGACCTGACATCCGCGTGCTCGTCTTCCTCACCAGGGTCTTGACCTGACTGCAGTTCAGCGTCATCACCGACAAAAGTGGGCAGATGCTCACCTGAATCCCCGTTTTCAACTGTACCAGGCAGATGGCACACAGCATTTATGGCGTCGTGTGGGCAAGCGGTTTGCTGATTTCAACGTTTTGAACAGAGTGCTCCATGGTGGCGGTGGGGTTATTGTGTAGGCAGGCAGGCATAAGCTACGGACAACAAACTCAATTGCATTTTATCGATGGCAATTTGAATGCACAGGGATACCGTGGCGAGATCCTGAGGTCCATTGTCGTGCCATTCATCCACCACCATCACCTCATGTTTCAGCATGATAATACACAACCCCATGTCGCAAGGATCTGCACACAATTCATGGAGGCTGACAATGTCCCAGTTCTTTCATGGCCTGCATTCTCACCAGACATGTCACCCATTGAGCATGTTTGGGATGCTCCGTTCGACGTGTACGACAGCTTGTTCCAGTTCCTGCCAATATCCAGCAACTTCACACAGCCATTGAAGAAGAGTGGGACACAATTCCACAATCAACAGCCTGATCAAGTCTATGCGTAGGTGATGGTTGCTGCTTGAGGCAAATGGTGGTCGCGCCAGATACTGGCTGGTTCTCTGATCCACGCCCCTACCTTTTTGTATGTATCGTTGACCAACGGATTTATCCATACATTGGGGCCTAATTAATGTATTTCAATTGACTGATTTCCTTATATGAACTGTAACTCAGTAAAATCTTTGAAATTGTTTCATGTTGCGTTTATATTTTAGTTCAGTGTGGTTAGTTAAATAGTTAGCCGGACTATCTGCACTCACCCTTTTGGTACTTTGACTCATCACATACGCTGCTGCTACTGTTCATTATCTTTCACTATTTCTAGTTATATGTACACATTTACCTCAATGACCTCGTACCCCTGCACATCCATTTGCTACCACTACCCCTTGTATATAGACAGGCTATTGTTACTCAGTACTGGTACTCCTTGTATATAGACAAGCTATTGTTTCTCAGTACTGGTACTCCTTGTATATAGACAAGCTATTGTTACTCAGTACTGGTACTCCTTGTATATAGACAAGCTATTGTTACTCAGTACTGGTACTCCTTGTATATAGACAAGCTATTGTTACTCAGTACTGGTACTCCTTGTATATAGACAAGCTATTGTTACTCAGTACTGGTACTCCTTGTATATAGACAAGCTATTGTTACTCAGTACTGGTACTCCTTGTATATAGACAGGTTATCATTACTCATTGTGTATCTATTATTACTTTTATTATTAGGAGTTTTACTTTTCTATTATTTCTCTGCTTTCGTTCTCTCTGTATTGTTGGGAAGGGCCTGTAAGTAAAAACTTCACTGTTAATCTACACCTGTTGTTTTTACAAAGCATGTGACCAATACGATTGATTTGACTGTACTATTGTAATGACATTATTATTTGTCCACCCCTGCCAAGCAGTGTCATCCCTGCTAGCTGGACACTTTGAGGTTGGAAGGTTTGAAGAAGGTTTTCATTTCTAAGGATCGTGGCTGCTCTTTGAGGACGACTGTCATCCCCGACGACACAACAACCGCAGCGGCTGGGATTTACAGAGAACAGAGATTTATCTGTCAACTGGTGTAGTAAGAGGAGAGGAGGACTGTTATTTAGGTTGGGGGGTTGTGTGTGTGTGTGTGTGTGTGTGTGTGTGTGTGTGTGTGTGTGTGTGTGTGTGTGTGTGTGTGTGTGTGTGTGTGTGTGTGTGTGTGTGTGTGTGTGTGTGTGAAGCTAAAACCATTGGCAGTGTTGCTCAATAAACCTTGGTATTTTAATTTGGAGTGTGTGTTGCGCGTGTGTGTGTGTGTGGGTGGGTGGGTGGGTGGGTGCTTGTTAGCAGAGGGGAGGGAATGCGGCAAGTCATGTATACCGCTGCTTTGAGTCGGTGGCTAAGTGTGGGGTTACTTTGACATAGCTGGGTCATAATCCGGTTAACTTTCATACACATGTTGTAGAGGAGAGGTGACTTGTTCAGGCTTTAGCAAGGCAAGCGAACACAAGACTAGTTCAGGCTTTAGCAAGGCAAGCGAACACAAGACTAGTTCAGGCTTTAGCAAGGCAAGCGAACACAAGACTAGTTCAGGCTTTAGCAAGGCAAGCGAACACAAGACTAGTTCAGGCTTTAACACAAGACTTGTTTTTTATTTTTATTTTATTTCACCTTTATTTAACCAGGTAGGCCAGTTCACCTTTATTTAACCAGGTAGGCCAGTTCACCTTTATTTAACCAGGTAGGCCAGTTCACCTTTATTTAACCAGGTAGGCCAGTTCACCTTTATTTAACTAGGTAGGCCAGTTCACCTTTATTTAACTAGGTAGGCCAGTTCACCTTTATTTAACTAGGTAGGCCAGTTCACCTTTATTTAACCAGGTAGGCCAGTTCACCTTTATTTAACTAGGTAGGCCAGTTCACCTTTATTTAACCAGGTAGGCCAGTTCACCTTTATTTAACTAGGTAGGCCAGTTCACCTTTATTTAACTAGGTAGGCCAGTTCACCTTTATTTAACCAGGTCGGCCAGTTCACCTTTATTTAACTAGGTAGGCCAGTTCACCTTTATTTAACTAGGTAGGCCAGTTCACCTTTATTTAACCAGGTCGGCCAGTTCACCTTTATTTAACTAGGTAGGCCAGTTGAGAACAAGTTATCATTTACAACTGCGACCTGGCCAAGATAAAGCAAAGCAGTGCGACAAAAACAACAACACAGAGTTACACATAAACAAATGTACAGTCAATAACACAAAATAAAATTAAAATAAAAGCATCTATGTACAGTGTTTGCAAATGTAGAAGAGTAGGGAGGTAGGCAATAAATAGGCCCTAGACATTAGACAGTAGAAAGGCAAGTTCAGACTTACTCTGAGACGTGGTTTTCTCACCTGGCTACAGTAGTACAGTACAGATGAACGCGACAACTGTAAGTTGCTCTGAACAAGAGCATCTGCTAAGTTACTCAAATGTAAATGTGAAAATGTACAGGCAATAGCAAGGCAGCTAACACTTGTAAGGAACACCCTGCAGGACCCCTCTCAGGCTGGGCAGCAAAGAGGCCCCTCTCCCCCTTCAAACAGTCTAAGCCAGGTACATAATTTTCAGAGCATCCACTTCAACCAGTTTTTCTCAAATAGCAATGATACACACACACGCACAGTCACACACACAAACAGTCATACACTTAACCCTAACCCCCCCAGACATGCAGCTTGTCTTTAATCTTCCAGTAGAGACCAGATGAGAACCACAGGCAGCTCCTTGTCTTTAATCTTCCTGTAGAGACCAGCAGATGAGGACCACATGCAGCTTGTCTTTAATATTCCAGTAGAGACCAGATGAGAACCACATGCAGCTTGTCTTTAATCTTCCAGTAGAGACCAGATGAGAACCACATGCAGCTTGTCTTTAATCTTCCAGTAGAGACCAGATGAGAACCACATGCAGCTTGTCTTTAATCTTCCAGTAGAGACCAGATGAGAACCACATGCAGCTCCTTGTCTTTAATCTTCCAGTAGAGACCAGATGAGAACCACATGCAGCTTGTCTTTAATCTTCCAGTAGAGACCAGATGAGAACCACATGCAGCTCCTTGTCTTTAATCTTCCAGTAGAGACCAGATGAGAACCACAAGCAGCTCCTTGTCTTTAATCTTCCTGTAGAGACCAGATGAGAACCACAGGCAGCTCCTTGTCTTTAATCTTCCAGTAGAGACCAGATGAGAACCACATGCAGCTTGTCTTTAATCTTCCAGTAGAGACCAGATGAGAACCACAAGCAGCTCCTTGTCTTTAATCTTCCAGTAGAGACCAGATGAGAACCACATGCAGCTCCATGTCTTTAATCTTCCTGTAGAGACCCGATGAGAACCACATGCAGCTTGTCTTTAATCTTCCTGTAGAGACCAGATGAGAACCACATGCAGCTTGTCTTTAATCTTCCTGTAGAGACCAGATGAGAACCACAGGCAGCTCCTTGTCTTTAATCTTCCTGTAGAGACCAGATGAGAACCACAGGCAGCTCCTTGTCTTTAATCTTCCTGTAGAGACCAGTAGATGAGGACCACATGCAGCTTGTCTTTAATCTTCCTGTAGAGAACAGATGAGAACCACATGCAGCTTGTCTTTAATCTTCCAGTAGAGACCAGATGAGAACCACATGCAACTTGTCTTTAATCTTCCTGTAGAGACCAGATGAGAACCACATGCAGCTTGTCTTTAATCTTCCTGTAGAGACCAGTAGATGAGAACCACATGCAGCTTGTCTTTAATCTTCCTGTAGAGACCAGATGAGAACCACATGCAGCTTGTCTTTAATCTTCCAGTAGAGACCAGATGAGAACCACATGCAACTTGTCTTTAATCTTCCTGTAGAGACCAGATGAGAACCACATGCAGCTTGTCTTTAATCTTCCTGTAGAGACCAGATGAGAACCACATGCAGCTTGTCTTTAATCTTCCTGTAGAGACCAGATGAGAACCACATGCAGCTTGTCTTTAATCTTCCTGTAGAGACCAGATGAGAACCACATGCAGCTTGTCTTTAATCTTCCTGTAGAGACCAGATGAGAACCACAGGCAGCTCCTTGTCTTTAATCTTCCTGTAGAGACCAGATGAGAACCACAGGCAGCTCCTTGTCTTTAATCTTCCTGTAGAGACCCGATGAGAACCACATGCAGCTTGTCTTTAATCTTCCAGTAGAGACCAGATGAGAACCACATGCAGCTTGTCTTTAATCTTCCAGTAGAGACCAGATGAGAACCACATGCAGCTTGTCTTTAATCTTCCAGTAGAGACCAGATGAGAACCACATGCAGCTTGTCTTTAATCTTCCTGTAGAGACCAGATGAGAACCACATGCAGCTTGTCTTTAATCTTCCTGTAGAGACCAGATGAGAACCACATGCAGCTTGTCTTTAATCTTCCTGTAGAGACCAGATGAGAACCACATGCAGCTTGTCTTTAATCTTCCTGTAGAGACCAGATGAGAACCACATGCAGCTTGTCTTTAATCTTCCTGTAGAGACCAGATGAGAACCACATGCAGCTTGTCTTTAATCTTCCTGTAGAGACCAGATGAGAACCACAAGCAGCTCCTTGTCTTTAATCTTCCAGTAGAGACCAGATGAGAACCACATGCAGCTTGTCTTTAATCTTCCAGTAGAGACCAGATGAGAACCACATGCAGCTTGTCTTTAATCTTCCAGTAGAGACCAGATGAGAACCACATGCAGCTTGTCTTTAATCTTCCTGTAGAGACCAGATGAGAACCACATGCAGCTTGTCTTTAATCTTCCAGTAGAGACCAGATGAGAACCACATGCAGCTTGTCTTTAATATTCCTGTAGAGACCAGATGAGAACCACAAGCAGCTCAGTGTCTTCATAGGGGTGTAATTGGTGTATGTGTGTGTGTGTGTGTGTGTGTGTGTGTGTGTGTGTGTGTGTGTGTGTGTGTGTGTGTGTGTGTGTGTGTGTGTGTGTGTGTGTGTGTGTCTGTGTGTGTGTGTGTGTGTGTGTGTATATGTAATCTTCAATAGTGTAGCACATAGGGGACCACCACAAGGCACTCACCTTTGACATAGGTCAAAGGTGAGTCTCTAAGATGTTGACTTGGGGCCATGTGACCTGCACGCTACTGTGGTTCAGCATCAGCCCTCTTCAGTTCTAATGACTACTGGACGTGTATAAATGCTGACACACACACACACACTTTTCTTTTACTGTCCTTATGGGGACCAAACAATTGATTCCCATTCTAAACCTAACCATAACCATAACCATAAACCAAACCCTAACCCCTAACCCCTAATTCTAACCCTAACCCTAACCTAACCCTAACCCTAACCCTAACCCTAACCCTAACCCAAACAATTGATTCCCATTCTAAACCTAACCATAACCATAAACCAAACCCTAACCCCTAACTCCTAACCCTAACCCTAACCCCTAACCCCAAACCCTAACCCTAACCCTAACTCCTAACCTAACTAACCCTAACCTAACCTAACTAACCTAACCTAACCCTAACCCTAACCCCTAACCCTAAACCCTAACCCTAACCCTAACCCTAACCCTAACCTTAACACATGCAGCCACAGGTCTGGACACTGAGCAATAGACCCAGGTCTGAGTATGTTTATCCAACACTGTCTCCCTACCTTAGCATCAACTGTTGGACTTGCAGTGCTTGTGCTGTGGGGCCGGTGCAAATGTACAATTGTTTTAGTACAGACACATCTTATAAAAAACTGGCTTGGAAATACAAACCTTAAAAGGAGGACCAGCACTTGTTTCAGTCCACTTCAAGCACTGCCCATAGGAATGCCGATAACTACTCTCAGTGTTCACCTCTACAGGTAGCTGGAAGAAGAGAAACTCCAGGGAGAGGGAGGGGGTGGGGGTAGAATTGGAAAACAAATCACATTTTGATAAACTCCCATATCTGTTAGGTGAAATACCACAGTGTGCTATGACAGAAGCAAGATGTGTGACCTGTTGCCACAAGAAAAGGGCAACCAGTGAAGAACAAACACCAATGTAAATACAACCCATATTTATGTTTATTCATTTTCCCTTTTGTACTTCAACACATCGTTATAACACCGTACAAACATAGCCATAATATGACCTTTGAAATGTCTCCATTCCTTTGAAACTTTTGTGAGTGTAATGTTTATTTATTATCTATTTAACTTGCTTGGCAATGTAAACATATGCATAAAACCCTATGATTTGAGAGAGACACAGACAGACAGACAGACAGACAGACAGGTAATTATTTGATTCAGGTGTCGCTCCTCGTGTGATAAACAATGAACAAAGGAAACTGAAATTAGAAGTGTCAAACAGTGTGTGAAAAACAGCTGTGTACTGGGTTTGGGTGGCTAACAATGCAGGTGATTAGGATGGTTGGTCTAGGAATAAACAAAACAACACAACTCACTGTAAGGCCGATGATAAGAATGTAAACCAGGGACACTGCAACTACAGCGACTCAATTATGTGATAATGCCTTCGAAGCCGGCTTCGAGGGCATTATCACTTTCATACAACATGTTACCAACATATTCAAATAATGCTTGACATATTTTCATTAAAAACATAATTTTTATTAATTTATTCATACTATTTCACCCTTCCACAAGATAAAGTCCCAACCCAAATCTAGGATTGCTACACAAGCCGCTGGTCATTCGTTCTATCGGTTCAGTTGCCAGAGACTCGACCCAGTCGTTCAGTCTTTTTATTCTGTATCTATGGACTCGACCCAGTCGTTCGTTCTAAATGTTCCGTTGCCATACTGTCTGGCAACGTTCTTATCCCTTGCTTGCTAGCTAGCCAACTACTGCTAACTTACAGTCCCGTCAAAAAAGTGCAGCCAGAATTATTATCATTATACCTTTATTTCAACAAGGAACACAGACTGAGACCAAGGTCTCTTTTACAGCTGGGCCCTGTGTATACATGTTTACATATACAGTTTAGGTACAATGATTAAGAAACTACACAAGACAAACAAAAACAATCACCGATAATACAAAAAAATATAGCAGCAGATTATTACATTTACACACAGGTTATTCCCCTAACAGCACAAGAACTTGCATTAATAACAGCAAAGTAGCTGCATTTGCATTGGTTTAAGCTGTTTTCCAGTGACATTTATTTGGATACATCCACAACAATGAGCTTCAGTGACTCAGTGTTTAATACCAGAGTTACTATATAACTTGTAAGGGACCAAATTATAAACGGGCTCCAACAGCGTGGCTCCTACTTCCACTCCCAAACTCAAGACTGCAGCATTACCCAGGAACCCATGCTCTTCTCCCAAGAGCCAGAATCACCGTTCACAATAAAATCCCACACATTATGTTATCACAAGGTAGGTCTCACAATATCAATAAAAGGCAATTACCTTAGACAGTTATGCAGGAACTAGTCAAAAAACATATACTGTAAATACACATCAAAGGTCAAAGTCACCATTATTAGTCAGTTGTACAACCAAATGCCTTCAACCGAAATGTGTCTTCCACATTTAACCCAACCCCTCTGAATCAGAGAGGTGCGGGGGGCTGCCTTAATCGACAGCCACGTCTTCGGCACCCGGGGAACAGTGGGTTAACTGCCTTGTTCAGGGGCAGAACGACAGATTTTTACCTTGTCAGCTTGAGGATTCGAACTTGCAACCCTCCGGTTACAAGTCCAACGCTCTAACCACTAGGCTACCTGCCACCCCTATGAACCCAAATGCATACTCAATAATGATAAAGGGCAAGGAAAAGGTAGATATATCACAACTAAAACAAACACTGGAATCAACTGGTATTTACTCAGGCTGTCACCCTGATTAGGTACAGGTGAGTCTATGTAAAGTGGTGTGGCAAAAGTTCCGCCTCTCGGGTTAGGAAGCTGATGGGATTGGGTGTTTGGAAAGTCAGTCAATGAGGAGTGCATGTTCTGGGCCGTGTTCAGCAGGATGCAACGTTTTTGTAATGTTCAGAAGCCATGTAGAATAAGAAATCACGTTGGCTCTATACATTGCATTTCTATTTGAAACGTTCGCCAACTTTTAGCTGCTGAACGTGGCCCTGGTTGTAAACAGGGGATTTGAAGAGTGTGTAAAATCATTTACAGCGGCAGTACTTTGATGATGACAGTTGTGATAATTAACAGTGGATAAACGAAAAACGCGCAGTAGACTTCACACCTCGTTGATGTTTTTGACAGTTTGCATGTTAGATTTTATTTAATTTAACACGTGTGTTTCTCATTTAGACCTAACAATTAAATGTACGTTTACTGAAGTAATTCTATCGGTTCTTTATGTTCAGACAGTCACGCGATCACAGAAGCAACACAAAGGAACCAGCAGATATAACAACATCAAGATGTTCTATTTACCCCTTTCATGTTCTTTATCCTTAATAAATACATTGGAAATCTTACTCACCAGAGCTCTCACATTAAAAACAGAATAAAAAAAACATCACTGTCATTTGCTGCTATCACAAGGGTTTATTTGCTATGAAATTCTATTCACTGGCATTTTGCAGTAGATTGATGAGGTTCGTTGGTAAGACAACGTGTTGCGTAGATGCACTTACCTTGGTACTGCTCACTCTGTTTGGGAGATAAAGCTCTGGTTGACCTCGGGAAAACCCACAACTACAATCTCACGTCATTGCGTCAGATGCTTAATTTCATTCTGGGGGCAGACGTGTTGTAACTACGGTTGCACTACCCCCCCTCCCTTTGCATGTGATGGCCAAGTCTATGTGCCAAACGTCCCGTCTCCTTCAGAAATTTGAACGCGAAATCGAAATCGTGATTTATCCAAATGATCAGCGATCTGTACATCAGAACAAAGTTCTTCGTTAGTCGTTGCATCCAACAGTCTGTTGACAGATGTTATAATACCATCCTATGTTACGCACGTCTGTCAACCAGAGATTCTGCTCTGGTAGGTAACTGATGCAGGCAATCTGAACGGTAGTCATTGGAGTCAGTCATACTGGTATCCTGGTCACCAATCTGACGGGTAGTCATTAGAGTAAGTCATGCTGGTATCCTGGTCACCAATCTGAAGGGTAGTGATTAGAGTCAGTCATACTGGTATCCTGGTCACCAATCTGAACGGTAGTCATTGGAGTCAGTCATACTGGTATCCTGGTCACCAATCTGAAGGGTAGTCATTAGAGTCAGTCATACTGGTATCCTGGTCACCAATCTGAAGGGTAGTGATTAGAGTCAGTCATACTGGTATCCTGGTCACCAATCTGAAGGGTAGTGATTAGAGTCAGTCATACTGGTATCCTGGTCACCAATCTGAAGGGTAGTGATTAGAGTCAGTCATACTGGTATCCTGGTCACCAATCTGAAGGGTAGTGATTAGAGTCAGTCATACTGGTATCCTGGTCACCAATCTGAAGGGTAGTGATTAGAGTCAGTCATACTGGTATCCTGGTCAACAATCTGAAGGGTAGTGATTAGAGTCAGTCATACTGGTATCCTGGTCACCAATCTGAAGGGTAGTCATTAGAGTCAGTCATACTGGTATCCTGGTCACCAATCTGAAGGGTAGTGATTAGAGTCAGTCATGTTGGTATCCTGGTCACCAATCTGAAGGGTAGTCATTAGAGTCAGTCATACTAGTATCCTGGTCACCAATCTGAAGGGTAGTCATTAGAGTCAGTCATATAAATTCCTCAGTGCTGTGTGTTAGGAGGTCATTACCACTGGACTGTACCATGTCCTGTTAGATATAGATTCCTCAGTGCTGTGTGTTAGGAGGTCATTACCACTGGACTGTACCATGTCCTGTTAGATATAGATTCCTCAGTGCTGTGTGTTAGGAGGTCATTACCACTGGACTGTACCATGTCCTGTTAGATATAGATTCCTCAGTGCTGTGTGTTAGGAGGTCATTACCACTGGACTGTACCATGTCCTGTTAGATATAGATTCCTCAGTGCTGTGTGTTAGGAGGTCATTACCACTGGACTGTACCATGTCCTGTTAGATATAGATTCCTCAGTGCTGTGTGTTAGGAGGTCATTACCACTGGACTGTACCATGGTCTCAGGCTATTCTCTACTATCCTCCTGATGCCCTCTCAGAAAAGAATGAATTTTCACACCTCCTCTGCACCTCTCTCTCTCTCTCTCCCACCTTCCCTCTCTATCTATCTATCTATCTATCTCTCTCTCTCTCTCTCTCTCTCTCTCTCTCTCTCTCTCTCTATCTCTCTCTCTCATCTTCCTTCCCTCCCTCTCTCTCTCTCTCTCTCTCTCTCATCTTCCCTCCCTCTCTCTCTCTCTCTCTCTCTCTCATCTTCCCTCTCTCTCTCTCTCTCTCTCTCTCTCTCTCTCTCTTCTAGTCGGCATTCCTCTCCCTCGTCTCTCTCTTTCTGTCTTACCCTCTCTCCCTCTCTCCCTTTCTCCCTCTCTAGTCAGCACACTACTCACACATCTACCTTATACGCTCTCCCCCCCTCCCCTTCTTGTCCCCTCTTCTCTTCCCCCACTCTCTCTTTCTCACTTTCTCTCACTTTCTCAGAGGTGCTGATCAATTCACAGTCTCTCTGGGAGGTGTGAGACTCTTCCTGCCTCACCCTGTGATTGGCTGACACATGAAGCAGCTCACTCACCCCCTACTCCCCCCTCGGAGGCACTAACCCTTTGCTTCTCACTCTAAGGCCCTGTCCTGGTGGCTCTGAAGGAACAAGGCAGGCTGCCTGGTTGCCTCTCCAGATGAAAGGGGAAGGGGGAGACCTAGTCAGTTGTCCAACTGAATGTATTCAACTGAAATGTGTCTTCCGCATTTAACCCAACCCCTCTGAATCAGAAAGGTGCGGGGGGCTGCCTTAATCCACATCCACGGCAAATCACACTCATCCAGAGGAGATGTCACTCTCTCTTTCTCTCTCTCTCTCTCTCTCTCTCTCTCTCTATCTCTCTCTCTCTCAATTCAATTCTTGGGGCTTTATTGGCATGGGAAACATATGTTAACATTGCCAAAGCAAGTGAAGTAGATAATATGCAAAAGTGAAATAAACAATACAAATGAACAGTAAACATTACACTTTCAGAAGTTCCAAAAGAATAAAGACATTACAGACGTCATATTATGTATATATACAGTGTTGTAACGATGGTTAAAGTATCTCTCTCTCTCTCTCTTTCTCTCTCTCTGTGTCTCTTTTTCTCTCTCTCTTTCTCTCCCTCTCTCTCTCTCCATCTCTTTCTCTCTCTTTCCCTCCCTCTCTCTCTCCATCTCTTTCTCTCTTTCCCTCCCTCTCTCTCTCTCCATCTCTTTCTCTCTCTTTCCTTCCCTTTTTCTCTACTTCTCTCTCTCTCTTCTCTCCCCTTCAGAGTGTCTCTGACACCATTAGCACACCTGAAATAATAGCACAAATGACAAATGTTGAGGGAGAGGGAGGGGGTGGGAAAGAGGGAGGGAAATGAGAGGTAGATGATGGAGGGGGTAGGGATAGAGAAAAAGAGAGAGGTTAGATAGGTGTGTGTGATGGTGGTGTGTTCTGTGTCGGTCCCTGGGTTTTTTATTTCTTTGTTTAACTAGGCAAGTCAGTTAAGAACAAATTCTTATTTACCATGACAGCCTACAGGGGAACAGTGGGCTAACTGCCTTGTTCAGGGGCAGAAGGACAGATTTTTTCCTTGTCAGCTCAGGGATTCGATCCAGCAACCTTTCAGTTACTGGCGAAAACGCTCTAACCACTAGGCTACCTGCCGGGTTTAACAGGACTGTATCCTCTATGTTTGCATCCCAAATGGCAGAGCCCCCTGGTCTAAAGTAGTGCACTATATAGGAAACAGGGTGCCGTTTAGGATGCATGCCATGTTAGCAGCACTTCAACCAATGACCTGTGACCGCTGCCACAATGTGAAAATTGAGTGGTAGTATTCTGAGAACAGTGGATCTATTATTACACCCTGTGGTGTGTGTGTGTGTGTGTGTGTGTGTGTGTGTGTGTGTGTGTGTGTGTGTGTGTGTGTGTGTGTGTGTGTGTGTGTGTGTGTGTGTGTGTGTGTGTGTGTGTGTGTGTGTGTGTGCGTGTGTGTAATCATGCTACTTTATCACTATGCTTGAAATAATGTTTAGCATATTCCATTTTAATGATTGTAATTTCCACATGTTCTTGGTTTCAACCCGTCCCCCAGTACCTGTGTTTATTAGCCTACGTTACCTCTGGGGCTTTCAACTCCACATATACTGATAATAAGGCCTGTTTCTCCTCTGGGGAGTGCAGCTATTTGAACAATTTCACAGAATTATGACCCAATATTAGGAAGGTGTTCTTAATGTTTTGTAATATATTTATTATAGTATTTTCTCTCACAATTTAATGATGGGGTGTTTACTGCAGGCCTATCTATGGTCAATGCAAAAATTAATTCACACACACATGCAAACAAAGCATAAACAATATTTACATGAAAATATTTATTAAGCTCAAAGGAGAAACAAGGGAGCATAGAGTAAATCCAAAAGACTTGAAGCTACCATACTCATCATATTATATCCACGCTGGGTAAATTAAGAAATGCCTGCTGTATGTTGTTAATGGGATAGTAAGCAATTCTGGTTGTGCTTTTAATGTTCCACTGTGATCATGTCCGTTATTAAATAAGTCTACCTATAAATCCCTTCCAATAGGCAACGGGCTTTTTAAAGAAAACTTAATTTCAAAGTATTTTTTTAGAAAATAAAAAAAATGATAATAGCTGTTTGTAATGTTGATCAAGTTGAATCGTTCGCTCAACTTTAGTTCTTGTCACCTTACCTTTGACAATACATGTAATTTCTCCTAACGCCGGTAGAAGGCGCAAACGATTAAGCGTTAACGTTGTGTATCAAGGAGAATGGCATCCTATAGTAAACAGTAACATTTGTCTTGTGCAAATGGAGAGAAGTACCTAAATCGGAATGCATTTATTCCAGATACTTCACACTATCGTTAGACTAGTGGAAAGACAATCGTTTGGAAATGTGCTGTTCATTGATGAATATGTAATATCAATGTCCCTTTAGATTTTTCTAGGTATTGCAGGGCGTCACTGGTGATTGTTCCTCATGGTGTGGAGTTCCTGACACGTTGCTTTCTGGTATGTGTGATCAGCGCATAACAATTGAGGATAAAATTGCGATCTTGATTGTAACATCTCAACTTTTAATACAGGCCTATAATAATTTACGTTGACACTAGGCTATACCTCAGATATAGTTTTTATATAGTTTTAAATGTCAAGTTCCTTACTGTATTGATACATTTTTTTTAATAGTTATTTAACTAGTCAAGTCAGTTAAGAACACATTCTTATTTACAATGACGGCCTAGGAACAGTGGGTTTAACTGTTCAGAAGAAGATCGACAGAACCACAGATGTTTACATTGTCAGCTTGGGGATTCCATCCAGCAACCTTTCGGTTACAGGGCCAACGCTCTAACCACTAGGCTACCTGCCGCCCCGTCAAATTATCCAACTCTTCCCCTAAAAGTCTAAATAAAAATATTGCTGTAAAAATCATCGGAATTGTTGATGTAGAGGATTTCATTCATTTCTAAATAAAGACGCTCTCTGGTTATAAAAACAATACACTCAACTGTACTTTTAAATTTTTTAACAAGTGTATAGGCTAGGCTACTGTAACCACACACTTAAACCAGAGTTCAAACTATCAGGCCAATTCGTTTATATATATCCTAATATTGCTTTTGGACTAATTCATTTCACTATCTGGCAGATAATTATTAGGCCTACATTGTAGACAATACTTTGTATATAATGCATGGAGAGCAAATGGACATTATTCGCAATGCCAGTGTTACTAATTATAATAAGCAAAACAAGTTTACCCACGTATCTAACAAGTAGCCTAATCTATACAGCTATATTTTCCAGCCAAACGTTCGGGACTACATGCTGCTAGAAAACAGAATCCAGCGACGGCCTGTGCTGTGGCTGTAGCTCTACGGATCCTGACACGTTTGGGCGAATTGCTGCAGGGCTGATAAAGATTGACCTCCGTTTGACTCCTGAACCACGCCGTGCCAGGCGCTTTTAGGGAGAGAAGTTGAGGAACAATTACTAGGAAAGACAAATACACGGACATTATAGTCTATGGGATTTCTTTGCTAATGTAGACTTGATATTTCAAACTTTTTCGGGAGGCGTGAATCATACAGAAGGCTATGCTCATGGCTTGGAAAATACGATTAATTATTGTTCATTAATGTAATTAAGTTGTAGGCCTATTAAAGGGCATGTTATTAGTCCATATAGAAAGTTGTGCATAAAGTTGTGAAATAATAATGATTTTTAAAAACAACTTGTTTTACTCTAAATTAAAACACGACTTTTATATACGACTTTTTCCCCAATAACAATTTTCCAGCATGACATTGTTTAATCCTTAATTTACTTTACTTTTCTCCCCTTCCCTAAATTAGACTGCAGGTCAACACGTTGACCATCCCGTGCACTACTCTCAAACAATGTCTCTAATTGTTATATCAATCGAATGTGGCTGTCAACTCAGATTTGACTGTCCGAAAAGTAATACCTTTAGATTTCATGACATGACTCATGACATTATCGTCCTCCGGAAGCAGATTAAAGATGAAATGATGATATTTGTTCTCTCTAGAATGAGCTGACCCTCGCCAATGAGAAACCTAAAGAGCATGAGGGAAAGTATTGCTGCTTGCCCCTGTTGTGGTCTGTAAGGTCCTTTTATAGACGGTAATTGAAGCAACTTAATTACTTTATAATGCCACTCTGGTTCTGTGACAGCAGTTAGTAGCCTAGACGTTGATGTAATTCACCTTTCCATGTCAATTTAGACCAGGCTCGAGCTATGTACGAAGACGACCAATTTAGTTGGATAGAGATAGACACACAGTTCTGAAAATACGACGGTTAAATGCCTTGTGGCATCCAGTCATGCATTGTAAAACGAAATGTATATGTCAATAAATCTAATATTTCTTAACGTAAATAAATCATTTTTATGTGCCTAATAATAGGTGAGGATATTTTCACTCACGTTTCCACCATATAGGCTGCAATGGGCTTGTTAATGTAGAAAAACACAATTTAGGAGAGATAACTACTCACCCACGAATTACTGAAAGTAAAAGGAATATAACGACGTCTATTCAATATGCGCAGATAATTTATCGTAAATGTTTTGCTTCCATCCTTGTGCGTAACCCACGATTCCCCGGGAATTCCATGCACCCGTGTGTCCTCACCGCCTTCATATAGCTTTCCCAGTCCAACAGAGCCCGTTACAGTGTCTGCCCCAAGCCCCGTACATGCCTCACTCATCCGTCGGTCGGTGCACGGGGCTTTAATAGTAATTTCGTGCCTGTAAATTTGGATCCCACCGATCCGGACTGGTGGTGGTACCACGGGAGTCGCGTCTGAATGTGTGAACGCAGTATTATCTGATATGACAGTGCGGCTGGCAGCGGGGCATTATGATCGATGACAGATGAATCTGCAGGCTAACTTCAAACACCTTGTCATCAGGGCGTTTGGAGTAACACGTTATGAACAGCGACGGGAAGGCTTAGCATAATCAGAAGATATAGCCAAGCCGTATGAAAGGCCATTCTCTCCTGGCATTTGTGTGAAATAAGTAGTCTATACGTACAGATAAAATATAAATATATATAGCGAGAGAGAGAGAGAGAGAGAGAGAGAGAGAGAGAGAGAGAGAGAGAGAGAGAGAGAGAGAGAGAGAGAGAAATGTAACATGTATATGCACATATAGCTGCCCAGGCTGAACATAATCATTTAGCCTGTAGCCCACTGTCTTCTGGCATTTGTGTTGAATCAGGTGCAGTAACTCGTTTGAATAGCTTCTTATCAGTATTGTAGGCTGCCATACTATACATCCACCTAGTTCAAGCAATACAAGCATATATTGTATTGAAAAGTATAAAGAAATTCATCCATTTGAATGTATACTTTGTCAACGATTTTCATTGTTGTCAGATCTGAGTTGTACAGCCTAATATAATAGATCAGTGGTTCCTTTTCCATAAATCGATTTGTAAATAAATATTATAAATTGGGCTGCCCTTTTACCCCTCAGCAGTAAGCTATATAGTCCTATGTGCACACGGTGACAAAGGGGTCATTGTGAGGAATAACATGTCATTTATTGACGAAATAACACGGTAATCCGATTATAGAGAATATTTAACAATGTTAAAGTTTTTAATCTGGGGTAAGATCAACCCGATAAAATGTATAATTAGTTATTATATAGGTTTTAAATATAGAGATATTGTATATATAGGCTATATATAAACAGTTTTAGAAAGTAAGGACAATGAAAGAGATGGAAAATAGAACATGTGTGTGTTATTGTGTTATTGAGAGGAAGAGAGAGAGAGAGAGAGAGAGAGAGAGAGAGAGAGAGAGAGAGAGAGAGAGAGAGAGAGAGAGAGAGAGAGAGAGAGAGAGAGAGAGAGAGAGAGAGAGAAAGAGATGGAGAGAGAGAGAGAGATGGAGAGAAAGAGAGAGAGAGAGAAAAAGAGACACAGAGAGAGAGAAAGAGAGACAGAGAGAGAGATACTTTAACCATCGTTACAACACTGTATATATACATAATATGACGTCTGTAATGTCTTTATTCTTTTGGAACTTCTGAAAGGGTAATGTTTACTGTTCATTTGTATTGTTTATTTCACTTTTGCATATTATCTACTTCACTTGCTTTGGCAATGTTAACATATGTTTCCCATGCCAATAAAGCCCCAAGAATTGTGTGAGAGAGAGAGAGAGAGAAGCCTAAAAGACAAATGAGAACGAGCTAGGGTTTGTGAAATATTCAAACATTTTGGCATATGTATATATAGACTTATTACAAAAGACGTGTTTTTAATTTGCGAGCAATGTTTTGTTTTGCACCTCCCCACCAATGTGACCTGAAATCGATCAACCACCCAATAATTGATCATCTCGAGATCCAATAGGGGGCTCGCATCACTGTGCCGTGCTTCCATTGGACACCCCTGGCGGACTCCGCGAGCATGCAGCGACTCGGAACGGCCCATTCGGCGCTGGCGAGGGGGAATGGGTGACGGAGGGCACATGGAGAACTGGAGCACTCTGTAGCACTCTGTAGCACTCTGACAGCAACATAAAGCTGACATGATAGAGAGGTTCTAATCTAGGGAGTTTTTTTCAGCTTCACTTTTAAAGAAAGACCAATTAAACAGCACCATCCCAAATGTCTTAGTAAACAGATTGTTAGTAAAAAATATTTATATTTTACCAGAAAATACCAAATGTTGTCAATGGCCTACACAGTATTGGGCACACTAACTTCATCAAACCTGACGATATATATATATATATATAGCCTGTAGCCCACTGTCTCCTGGCATTTGTGTTGAATCAGGTGCAGTACACATATATTTAATCAAGTAATTCAACTATTTCTCCCAAATCAAATAGGCTACTGTAAGACATTGTAAAGTCTGATGTAAAAGTGTGATATGAAATCATGTATCTGCTGTTTTGCAGAAGCAACTTATGGGACTCCTTAAAAACATGCCACTTCTTTACAAGTGACATTTCATAGCAGGTTAGGAGAGCATTTTCGCTAACCCTTACCCTAACCATTTTCCTAACCTTAACCTAAGTCTCCTAAACTGCTATGTTCATTTTCCTAACCTGCTGCATAAATTCTCCTAACCTGCTACTAAAAGTCTTAGCTTTATCGAAATGACATGTTTTTAGGGAGTCCCGCCCAGTTATAGTCCAAATAGAGAAAGACATTTCCACAATAACAGAGATGAGTAGACTTGGGCTGACACTAATAGGAATGATTAAGTGCCTCTAGACCTGGTCAATGTGGAAACTGCTTAAATAGTCAAAGAGGAAAGACTGGGTATGTTACAACAAAGAGCATTAGAAGGAGACATTAGAAGGACATTACTATAGGTATATTTAATATTTAACTACTGTTAAAAAACATGGATTTGTAACGGATATAAATATAATTAGAATAGCATACTGAAAGGCATTTCCTACTGCGCACAGAGGTAAACTCAACGTCTATTTCACGTTGGTGCAACAGAATTTTATTGAAATGAGGTGGACACAACGTTGATTCAACCCGCGTGTGCCCAGTGGGTTCTCTTCTACTAGCAGCCTACTCGTTTTCAGATTATTAAAATCTGGAATGGCATCAAAGTCCTGAGACGATAATCTTAATCTTGGGATTAGTTGGAAAATCCACATTTGTAAATAGAATTAAAAAAACATGAGTCAAACACACTACAGTAGAGTAGACTACACTACCAAGAGCCAGGGTGATATCTCACACGCCGAGACTAAAGCTATGCATGCATAGCTTTGACCAGAGCAACACCATCATGGGTTGAGGGATATTCTCCCTATAGCCTAGAACACAAACAGACAGGGGCTCGGAATACCCACTGACTGCTCAGCTCGAGCTTTCGAAGGTCCTCCCACGACACCCCCCTCCTCTCCGCGCGACTTGATGTAGCCCATTCGCATTGTGTAAAACGCGACCTGTTATGGCCACCACTACTTCCGGGTTTCGGCAGTCTGGTCCATATCCACTCCTCAGTCGCGTTTCCCAACTACTCGCACCCATTGTACACAAACCAACGAGGAGTTGGCGGCTGAGCACAGCATCGATCGAGGGCTGCTCCTTTAAGAAAGACTAAGCCTGAATTATCACCCCACCTCCCCCTGATCTCCTTTACAGGGCTTTTGCGTTTAAAAAAAATCAACCCAGGAGCCGAGAGTGATCAAAAGAAAAACGAGTGAGCTGAATTTTTTGTGTGCATTTGACTATTCACATTAGGTGTGCTAACCCGTGGAAGCGCGCCGCGGATCATCATTCATTCCGGGCTACTTGACAAGCCTCGGCGTTTGATTGACAGGCGTGGTGGCAAAAAGCCATGAGACTTCGCTAGTTTTTGTTTTGAGGGGTATTTTCATACTGCTTTTTGGAAAATAAGACTGGGTTTTCTCTCCCTATGCCACTGCCCTGGGGATAGCTCGGGCCCTATTCGCGGTTGCTTTGGACTGAACTTGAGCTGAAGAGGGCTGGCTTGAATTCATCGTTGCCTTTCTCTTGCAAGAAATACGGATTCTTGAAAGATCTCGCATTTGGAATTTGCGTTTTTATTTGTTCTTCACCCTGGCCTCTTAGGGGATATATCCGAAGCGAAAGGAGAGAAGAAGAGAGGGACTAGAGGAGGGATATGGCGCAGCGGGTACGTAGAAAGACTATCCTGAAAAGTTCCACTGTAACTCCACTGTGTGAAAACGAAAAGCCATGAACACGGTAACGTGGCCAATGACAGACGCTCGCGGCGAAACTTTATTTTCTTCTTCAAGACCCGGCTGGACCGAATTCCATGTTTTGCATCTTTGGCACAATATTACGCACGGACGCACATATTTGCTGCTTCGCGAACGCCCCGACTAGGGACATTAGAAGTGTCATCCTATCTGCTGTTTCCAGATTAGTTTTGACAGGCCAGTTACTGGAAGAGAAACAAGGAGCAATGGGACAAAACAAACCCAACCTTTATACTTCCAAAGTTGAATTTACATGACTTTAGTCATTTTTGTAATTAATCGAATTCATGTATATGTTTTGAGGTTTGAGTTTCTCAGTGTTTTTTAGATTATAATTCATTAACTTCTAGAATTGCATCCTCACTTGTAGTTTATTACAAAGTAGGCCTAATAACGTTTAATTGAGTAATTTGGGTAAACAATATTTTTGCATATGCTAATAAAGCACATTTTTGTCATGACGTGATAACGTATGATTTGATACATAGCCTAAAACCCCCGGAATAGCCGACTAGATCGCAGAATATTTTTTTAAATGAAAAGTAAACAATTGTAAAATAGAGATCACACTTACTTAAATACCTTTTGCTTGTTGGAGAGACGCACGCGGGTTCCTTTTGCACCTCTCCACGTTTCAGGGTCTAAATGATAGTCTTTATTATACCGCTGGCACGTTCAGAGTCCACAATACACCATTAAAATCACTCATTCATTCGTTAAAGAAACAGGCCCCAACATAAATGTTGTTTTAACTTTTAGTCAACGTGTTATAATGTTGTATGTCTATGTGAAAGGGCATTATCAGGCACACATTTAGTATGGGCGTATGGGGATGGAAAATATGTAGACAACTTATAACTACAAATTACTTGCTTTAAATGTTCATAAAAAGTTATATCTATAGTAGGCATCTTCAATTATCATCATTATGAGAAACAGAAACATAAATTTAACTGCGTTTGTTAAATATATGAATGATGGTGTATTTGGCGTGTAATTACAGAGTAACCAATGTTACACAATTCTTAATGATGCTCTAAAATTAGCAAACACTGCAATTAAAGAGACTAGATGTTGTGAAAGCCTACTATCAAATAATTCAACATACACAAATACCGAAACATGCATGCTTGTCATCCGTTTTATCCCGCTCATATATATTTCAGTTTTTGCTATTTAGTAGCCTAGCTTTGGAGTTAAAGATCAGATTTGAGATTATCCATATTTTGTTACTATTTCTTATATGGTCGTGTAAATATTTAAAATACACTTAGAGCTACAGTTGAACTTTAGGGGTATTATATGCTTGAATATAAAAAAGGTAACTTAGGCCAACCTCGATAGACTTAACTTTTTATTTATTCAGTCATTGGTAGTCTACTATTTAACCATTCTTTTATTGTTTGCAAAGTGCGTAAAACCATCACAGTCCTATAACTGGCCATTCAGTAGGAAACTGTGTTGTTATTGTGTATACAGTACGAAGACTTGCCCCACTACGGGATGGACGGGGTGGGTATCCCCACCACCATGTACGGCGACCCGCACGGTGCCCGCTCCATGCAGGCCGTCCACCTCAACCACGGCCCCCAGCTACACTCACACCAGTACCCGCACACAGCCCACAGCAACGCCATGCCGCCTAGCATGGGCTCGTCCGTCAACGACGCCCTGAAGAGGGATAAAGACCAGATATACGGGTAGGTGACTGTAGCTTACGGCGGTTATATATGAGCAGCGTTGTATGGGATTTCAGATGTTTTGGTTGATTTTCTTGTTGGAGTAGAAAGTGTGTAGGCCGTAAAGAGCAGTTGAGAAATGTAAAATACACTTGGTATTGTTACCTGGGAATTATTGTTGTTTTGGAACAATCATTTATTGTCGAAAGTTGTGTTGACTTATATAACTTGGCACAAAAGTTTTATGTTTTATGTACTCAAAATGTAGGCTACTATATTTGCTTACACAAAATATTATGCACCCGTGACCCTTCGACCAATAGCTACTATGTTACGCAGCACGTTTTAGGCTATATTAGTTTATTGTAGTTTTACAAGGACCTGTAATTGATTACTACACACTAATATAACTAAATGGTGTGCAATTGTCATGTTATATGGCCAATTTCGAGGAGTTTTATGTAATAAAACAGACACCCAAAATTATGCACACCCTACATTAATTTGGATGAGTTCATTAAAATTCCAAAGCATGATGTATGTATGGTGACTGAACATGTCACATATAATTTAACTATTTACTCAGTTCAATGGTAGGCTTACTTGAGAGCGCCATATTTTCTTAAATTCTAGACATTGGCCCTAACATATTCAGAACGGTCATATCCGCGACTTACAAATGAGACCAAAATGGAACAAAGTGCACATATTAAACTTTTGATATTTTCAAAGACAAAGTCAGATCTAGCCTATAGGCCTAGGAGAAAATACAGTGATGCACAAAAAAACAACAACATTTTATTCAAATCATTTCACACAATTATCTGTCAGTAAAAACTATATCGTTTGAATATTTTTCTGCGCTAATAGGCTATAAACGCCATAGACATAAAACAGTATCCACACATCGCCATTTCCCAGAGCTATTCCTAGTTGTTGAGAGTAGCTTATAGAACCAGTGTTGACCCCGGCTTTGTTCTCTGCGGTGACATTTGCTATTGTGTTTGATTCCATGCAGGCACCCCCTGTTCCCCTTGCTTGCATTGATTTTTGAGAAATGTGAATTAGCGACTTGCACGCCCAGAGAGCCTGGGGTAGCGGGAGGAGACGTTTGTTCATCGGAATCTTTCAATGAAGATATAGCAGTGTTTGCAAAACAGGTCGGTGAAAAAACGTTACGCGTTATTAACATAGGCTACATTACGCATACGATTATACATGTGTGTGGCTAAGTATAAGCCCATGTTTTTAAACTGGGTATTTTGTTAGTGTAATTATATGTTATTGTAAAGTTTAGGCATTGGACATGTTTTGAAGCGTGTATTGTTTAGAAGTAACCTATAGTATTTGTTATGCCATTAATAGTAGTTCATGATTTACACATTGTTCAATATTGGGTATATTATTTTAATATTAAACACATTATTATTTTTTTCACGGATATTGCCCATAAGTGTTGAAGTGTTCATGATTTTGTGGTTTTAGATTCGGGCAGAAAAGCCGTTATTTTCATCCAATCCAGAACTGGATAACCTGGTAAGACAAACATTTATTTGATTATACAAGGAGTGGGCTAAGGACTAAGAGTAAAAGTGGAGAGTATCCAACATATCAGGGCTTGTCTTCATATTATGTCACGGTTTCTGAGCACGAGACGCTGTTAAATGTTCAGAAAAGTTTATCCAACGACTGGAGGTTCTTGTTCTTCAATCCGGATTGTTTGATTTCGTGATAGCCCTCGGTTGTCACGGCAGATAACCATCTTTTGAGGGCCGCATTAGAAAGCTGTCAAATGGATTTGGACTACTTTTCCCTCGATGAAAAGTTATTATGCTAATAGTTTTCACTTGTAATGTAGGCTATCTAATGCTTATGTCTGGGATAGCTTCTATTATGGCTGATTGATTTGCCCGTGTTGTAATACTGTACGCTTTTAATGTTGAATATCAGCTCGACATAAAATCAAAATTCAAAATCCAATTTAACATGAATAATTTTCTCCATTGTACTTTCTTATACCCTATCCAGAAACATATGCCTATTTCATATTAGGACATTTTACAAGCTAATCTTTTTTTTAATTGTTATTTAAATTTTTCAGATGATTCAAGCCATTCAAGTTTTACGGTTTCATCTTCTGGAGTTGGAAAAGGTAATATCCCAGCTCACCTCCCTGTTGCAGCCTGGCCTTGTCACACTTCAGAGCTATGGGCGACATTTGCATAAATGTATTTTTCTAGTCGGCTATAATTAGTGTCGAAATCAATCATGGGGCCTATTTCTCTTCGGCGTTGTAGCCTAATCACAACGCAAGCTGCTACAACTGCGTGGAGCGGATATCTCTGCGCCCAAATCTCTCTGAGAGCTAATAGTTTATTTTGGTGTAAATTACATACAAGGTGAATTAATTATATAACTTAAAGTATGTTATACACGCTTTAGGTATTGGATAATGCTACTGGCCGAGAGAAGTAGCCCGCTGTAGCCTAGATTGGAGTGACATTAGTGAGGTCATTGTTTTGGTATATTGATATGTTTTACCAATGGCAGCCCACTGTCCACACAATTGATCAGTTGAAATGATTGTTAATTAACTTTCAGTATTTGCCGAGTGTTGGGCTATTTGAATAACATTATATAACAGAAGGGTCGTTGCATTCTGTAGCAGCATTGTGTAGCGATGTGTAGCGATGCATTTAGCCCATACAGCATGCACCATCCTCGGCATGACCCGGCGACATGCACCGGGTTGGGTCGGTAGTGTTAATGGAATAACTGGAGGAAATTAAGCAGTTTACCTTAAATGTCAATCAGTCGGGTCACCCCACCACCTCCCTAATGGACACAACCTGAGGCACTGATACATTTAACACGGCTGTTGACTAGGTTGTAGCCCGCGAGTCTTCTTGTCATTGTCAATTTTTGTTGAAGTCTCAATTTTGCTCTGGGAAAATAGAGTTACTTCATATTTCTGGATTCGGCTGGTCACGTGGGAGCGCACTGCAACACCACCTCTACCCCTCAAACCATTTGGGCCATTCTGTCCAAGGGGCACGTGTCGGATATATTTCACGTGTCAGATATATTTCATGTGTCGGATATATTTCATGTGTTAGATATATTTCACGTGTCAGATATATTTCATGTGTCACATATACAGTACTTCATATCCTTTTTGTTGTTGTTGTGTGTGTTTTCCTATTCTCTTTTATGTTTTTCTTTAGGTACACGAACTATGTGACAATTTCTGTCACCGGTACATCAGCTGTCTGAAAGGAAAGATGCCCATCGACTTGGTTATCGACGACAGAGAAGGCGGATCAAAATCGGACAACGAGGAAATAACAAGATCATCCGGGCCTCTTGATCAGGTAATGTCACATCTCTCTCTCTACTGGGAATATTCAGTGTGGTGTCTGCTGGGTCACTTCTCCGCGAGGCGCTGTTATTTGCATATGATTAAGACCGTTTTAGATTCCATCGGAATGAAAATTTCTCTGTATAATGTATCCATTATCGGCCCATTAAGGTTTGATCCGGGAACCGACCCGGGGAGATTAGCCCGAGAAAGCATCGCCATGAACTTGACCTGCTTCTTGTCCATTTTAATTTAGCCCTCTTTCCCTTTTCTTATTTTCCTCCTCCTCTCCACCACCTCTGTCTTCTATTTCTTAATCAAAACGAAACGTCATCAGTACATTTATATTACCACGCAGCTACTGAGGAGAGGCCAAACGCATAGTTTGATATCTCACCGGAGGGACTGAGACTGTGAGTTTAGTTGCCTTGGATTTCCCGTTGTAGTTTACGGTTCATTGGGTGTCTTGTCAGTATTTTTCCTCAGACATGAGCGCACATTGCTTAGGCTATAGCCCTATTCGTGGCCACTTTGTGCTTTAAAGCGCGACGGCCGAGCGAGATTCCATGGCACTCGCTGAAATTATGGTTTGATTTGAAAACTACAAGGCAGTAGGCTAGATTAGGACAAGGCAGTAGGCTAGATTAAGACAAGGCAGTAAACTAGATTAGGTCAAGGCAGTAGGCTAGATTAGGACAAGGCAGTAGGCTAGATTAGGACAAGGCAGTAGGCTAGATTAGGACAAGGCAGTAGGCTAGATTAGGACAAGGCAGTAGGCTAGATTAGGGCAATGTTTCCTATTGTGAGTCGCGGGCAGCAGTAGCGATATCAGCTCGAGATCAGCACATCCTTTATTATGTGCTCCACTGGCTGCTCGCTCTCGAGGGACGTTGTAGTGCGCGCGCAGGCATGACCCTAATGGTCCGTATCTGCCGTTAAATAATGATAACAGTAATAATGATTAGAATTATGCAAATCTATAGCCCTATCTTTTATGCGGTGGATTTTAGGCCATTAATAGCACGCCTCATTTTGTAGCCTGAATAGAGACACAGTTTTTCTTATTTCACTTAACAAAATAGGACTATATTTTCGAAAGTTATCTCTGTTAGGGTTTTAGAGAAGAATGAATGGTGGCCCTCAGAGAGAAAGGCTATGGATACCGATGAAGGGGGGAAAAAACAAGTGGCCAAATTAAAGAGATTAGCGGGCTAGGCAGATATAAAAAGTAATGAAGCGATTAGGCTAAATAATTTAAATCCGTGGACCTCCATATGGTTGAGTGGCCGGCTAGAGCTGGCGGTCTGTTCTAGTGCTCCGGAGAGAATGGTAGCGAGCAGCTTTCATGTTCTGTGGTGAATAGCGTCGTTGGGTCAGACAAGCAGGCAGTATAGCCTAGGCATCGTCATTCATGGAGGAGCTGGGACCAAAATGGGAGCGACCCCTGCCTGCCTCTAGCTCCCCTCTCTCTCTCTCTCTCTCTCTCTCTCTCTCTCTCTCTCTCTCTCTCTCTCTCTCTCTCCGTCACCAGCCCCATATTAATGATTATGCTAATGAGGCAGATCGCCCCGCCTGATAACACTTCATTTAATTCAAAAGCAGAATTAAATAACATGATGCCAATTGTGCACTTAAGTGTTTCTTTGAACGCGTATTCTTGGGGGACCTTGTCAAAGACGTTGCGCCTAGATAGTCTGAGATATGAGTGAAACTGTGGAAGATAAAAGGGGTATAGAAATATAGGCTTCGTGAACACCCTGGGGTTTGTAGGTATATGAAGCACATCATGTTGTGCTCGCGGGCAGTGATATGGTTCTTTAATTGACTTTAAGATGAAGACATGCCCTATTTTAATCTAATGATGGCCTTACTTGTAGCCTAAATATCGAGGCTAATATCATATAGGCATATAGGTTGACAGTGTCTCCGCTGTGAAGCGCATTAATAGGCCTCTATGTAAAACGGTTTTGACAGATCTGGAATATGTCCATATCAATTAAATTCCTGTTCATGTGATATTTCAGAGCAAGATTATGATACAATACAAAGTAGTGCAGCAATCCACTATAGCCTACATTTTAGGCATATCTGCTTAATGATCCATAAACCACAAATTAACTTATCCAGAGAGCGCTGAGGGGTCTTTGGCTCAAAGATAAGACAATTTTCAATTAAATGAAACTGCACTTGTTTTATCGCGATACTTTCCAGCTGAGCTGAATATAGGCTATGTATTTTAGTATTTTGTATTTCTTGTAGGACATTTTATGCTTTTGCGTTTGTTAGGCGGCTGTGACATCCTTAACGGATTAGCGCGGTGTGAGAATGATCTCTGTCCGTATGTATTGTTAATATATACCCTGGGGCATAACGTTGAATTGGACTGGAAAAAATAGAGAGAATTTGTTAACAAGAAGGAACGGAAGCTCATTTATGCACAAACCAATTTATTCCAGCGAGGGGACTGTAGCAGAAAAGGGCAAAAAAAAGAGCACTTTGAATTTATTAAACTCCAGGGTCTGCGCCGAGTTACTAGCAGCTTGTGCACCCAAGCATTGAACCAATAATGTTCCGTTCCGACTCCTCCATCTTTTCTTTCCTCCCCTTGTTATTTTGCTTGTCCCTTGCTTTGCGCAGGAAAGTAGCGCATGCAGGAAGGACGCAGGGCGCCTCTTGTCAAAAAAAGAGCGGAGAAGAGCAAACGGGAGAGGTGAAACAGTCATAGAGAGAGGGAGAGAGTCTGGCTGTGAAGGCTTGTGAATGTGACCAAGCCAGTTTGGGTGTGTGTGTGCATCCGTGCGTGTGTGAGAGCACAGCCTGGCTCTATGGTCCCCTTAACCCTTTTCCTCCTTCTCCCTAGAAAACTAGTTGTACCACATTTATTTAACATATTTAACGCCTTTATTTACTATGTTGGACCTCACCCCCTCCCTGCTGATTTTGACCCACTTGAAGGGTAGTCAGACATTTACATTAATAGTTTCCTTTAGTCTTTGGTTTTCTGTTAGTTAAGTGGTGTTCATGTGAACATAACACATTTCAAAACAACTAAAAAGTGATACACTTCTTATCATATTGTCTAGTTTCCTCCACGGGAATATGTGATGCTATGAAATAATGTGCTTGCATGTTCCTAGGCTTCATCAACGCAGATTCCACACAATTAAGATTCCACACGACATCTAAGATTCCACACGACATCTAAGATTCCACACGACATCTAAGATTCCACACGACATCTAAGATTCCACACGACATCTAAGATTCCACACGACATCTAAGATTCCACACGACATCTAAGATTCCACACGACATCTAAGATTCCACACGACATCTAAGATTCCACACGACAACTAAGATTCCACCACGACAACTAAGATTCCACACGACATCTAAGATTCCACACACGACATCTAAGATTCCACGACAACTAAGATTCCACACGACATCTAAGATTCCACACGACATCTAAGATTCCACGACATCTAAGATTCCACACGACATCTAAGATTCCACACGACATCTAAGATTCCACACGACATCTAAGATTCCACACGACATCTAAGATTCCACACGACATCTAAGATTCCACACGACATCTAAGATTCCACGACATCTAAGATTCCACACGACAACTAAGATTCCACACGACATCTAAGATTCCACACGACAACTAAGATTCCACACAAATTAAGATTCCACGACATCTAAGATTCCACGACATCTAAGATTCCACACGACAACTAAGATTCCACACAAATTAAGATTCCAGACATCTAAGATTCCACGACATCTAAGATTCCACCACGACATCTAAGATTCCACGACATCTAAGATTCCTACGACATCTAAGATTCCACACGACATCTAAGATTCCACACGACAACTAAGATTCCACACGACATCTAAGATTCCACCACGACATCTAAGATTCCACACGACAACTAAGATTCCACACGACATCTAAGATTCCACACGACATCTAAGATTCCACACGACAACTAAGATTCCACACGACATCTAAGATTCCACGACATCTAAGATTCCACGACATCTAAGATTCCACACGACATCTAAGATTCCACACGACAACTAAGATTCCACACGACATCTAAGATTCCACACGACAACTAAGATTCCACACGACATCTAAGATTCCACACGACATCTAAGATTCCACACGACAACTAAGATTCCACACGACAACTAAGATTCCACACGACATCTAAGATTCCACACGACATCTAAGATTCCACACGACAACTAAGATTCCACACGACATCTAAGATTCCACATGACATCTAAGATTCCACACGACAACTAAGATTCCACACGACAACTAAGATTCCACACGACATCTAAGATTCCACACGACATCTAAGATTCCACGACATCTAAGATTCCACACGACATCTAAGATTCCACACGACAACTAAGATTCCACACGACATCTAAGATTCCACACGACATCTAAGATTCCACACGACATCTAAGATTCCACACGACATCTAAGATTCCACACGACATCTAAGATTCCACACGACAACTAAGATTCCACACAAATTAAGATTCCACACGACATCTAAGATTCCACACGACATCTAAGATTCCACACGACAACTAAGATTCCACACAAATTAAGATTCCACACGACATCTAAGATTCCACACGACATCTAAGATTCCACACGACATCTAAGATTCCACACGACATCTAAGATTCCACACGACATCTAAGATTCCACCACGACAACTAAGATTCCACACGACATCTAAGATTCCACACGACATCTAAGATTCCACACGACATCTAAGATTCCACACGACATCTAAGATTCCACACGACAACTAAGATTCCACACGACATCTAAGATTCCACACGACATCTAAGATTCCACACGACAACTAAGATTCCACACAAATTAAGATTCCACACGACATCTAAGATTCCACACGACATCTAAGATTCCACACGACAACTAAGATTCCACACAAATTAAGATTCCACACGACATCTAAGATTCCACACGACATCTAAGATTCCACACGACATCTAAGATTCCACGACATCTAAGATTCCACACGACATCTAAGATTCCACACGACATCTAAGATTCCACACGACAACTAAGATTCCACGACATCTAAGATTCCACACGACATCTAAGATTCCACACGACAACTAAGATTCCACACAACATCTAAGATTCCACACGACATCTAAGATTCCACACGACAACTAAGATTCCACACGACATCTAAGATTCCACACGACATCTAAGATTCCACACGACATCTAAGATTCCACACGACATCTAAGATTCCACACGACAACTAAGATTCCACACGACATCTAAGATTCCACACGACAACTAAGATTCCACACGACATCTAAGATTCCACACGACATCTAAGATTCCACACGACAACTAAGATTCCACACGACAACTAAGATTCCACACGACATCTAAGATTCCACACGACATCTAAGATTCCACACGACAACTAAGATTCCACACGACATCTAAGATTCCACACGACATCTAAGATTCCACACGACAACTAAGATTCCACACGACAACTAAGATTCCACACGACATCTAAGATTCCACACGACATCTAAGATTCCACACGACATCTAAGATTCCACACGACATCTAAGATTCCACACGACAACTAAGATTCCACACGACATCTAAGATTCCACACGACATCTAAGATTCCACGACATCTAAGATTCCACACGACATCTAAGATTCCACACGACATCTAAGATTCCACACGACATCTAAGATTCCACCACGACAACTAAGATTCCACACAAATTAAGATTCCACACAACATCTAAGATTCCACACACAATCTAAGATTCCACACAAATTAAGATTCCACACGACATCTAAGATTCCACACGACATCTAAGATTCCACACGACATCTAAGATTCCACACAATTAAGATTCCACACGACATCTAAGATTCCACACAAATTAAGATTCCACACAAACTAAGATTCCACACAAACTAAGATTCCACACAAACTAAGATTCCACACGACATCTAAGATTCCACACGACAACTAAGATTCCACACAAACTAAGATTCCACACAAACTAAGATTCCACACGACAACTAAGATTCCACACAAACTAAGATTCCACACAAACTAAGATTCCACACAAACTAAGATTCCACACAAACTAAGATTCCACACAAACTAAGATTCCACACAAACTAAGATTCCACACAAACTAAGATTCCACACAAACTAAGATTCCACACAAACTAAGATTCCACACGACAACTAAGATTCCACACAAACTAAGATTCCACACAAACTAAGATTCCACACAAACTAAGATTCCACACAAACTAAGATTCCACACAAACTAAGATTCCACACGACAACTAAGATTCCACACGACAACTAAAACACCTAAAACTTGTATAGGAAGACTGCTCCATATTCTTTTGTTGAAAAGTCCTTCAGTCATGCATGCAGAAGTGGCCCATGTATACATATCCCCACCCAGGGCTTCGCTTCATCTTTTCTCTGTGTTGTGATAACATGGCGCTTTTTGCCTTGCAGATTGCATACTTATTTGCCTAGCCCACACATGACTCTCCACTCCTCCGAGTGAGCAAAGAGATGAGGAGGTAGTTCCAACCACCACGTCTCAGCAGCTGCTAGCGTTCCGTTTGCACAGTTGTCTTTAATTGCAGAGAAGCACGTGAAGGGTGCACAGCAATTTGCTAATGAACTTTGAGACTAGCTCAGAGAGTGCAAAGCTGCTGCAACCTATTCCCTATTTAGTGCACTACTTTTGTCCAGGGTCCATAGGGCTCTGTTCAAAAGTAGTGCACTATGTAGGGAATAGGGTACCACTTGGGTGGCAACCCCAGGCTGTATAGAGCTGTGATAATAATGCTGAGGACACTCTGCATCTGGAGAGCTCTTCTACTCCATTCTGCCCAGCATCCTGAAGTGTGGTTAATTCTGCCCTCCATCCTGAAGTGTCGTTCATTGTGCCCTCCATCCTGAAGTGTGGTTCATTGTGCCCTGCATCCTGAAGTGGGGTTAATTCTGCCCTCCATCCTGAAGTGTGGTTCATTGTGCCCTCCATCCTGAAGTGTGGTTCATTGTGCCCTCCATCCTGAAGTGTGATTCATTGTGCCCTCCATCCTGAAGTGTGGTTCATTGTGCCCTCCATCCTGAAGTGTGGTTCATTGTGCCCTCCATCCTGAAGTGTGATTCATTGTGCCCTCCATCCTGAAGTGTGGTTCATTGTGCCCTCCATCCTGAAGTGTGGTTCATTGTGCCCTCCATCCTGAAGTGTGGTTTATTGTGCCCTCCATCCTGAAGTGTGATTCATTGTGCCCTCCATCCTAAAGTGTGGTTCATTGTGCCCTCCATCCTGAAGTGTGGTTCATTGTGCCCTCCATCCTGAAGTGTGGTTCATTGTGCCCTCCATCCTGAAGTGTGGTTTATTGTGCCCTCCATCCTGAAGTGTGATTCATTGTGCCCTCCATCCTGAAGTGTGGTTCATTGTGCCCTCCATCCTGAAGTGTGGTTCATTGTGCCCTCCATCCTGAAGTGTGGTTCATTGTGCCCTCCATCCTGAATTGGGGTTCATTGTGCCCTGCATCCTGAAGTGTGGTTCATTGTGCCCTCCATCCTGAAGTGTGGTTCATTGTGCCCTCCATCCTGAAGTGTGATTCATTCTGCCCAGCATCCTGAAATGTGGTTCATTGTGCCCTCCATCCTGAAGTGTGATTCATTGTGCCCTCCATCCTGAAGTGTGGTTCATTGTGCCCTCCATCTTGAAGTGTGGTTCATTGTGCCCTCCATCTTGAAGTGTGGTTCATTGTGCCCTCCATCTTGAAGTGTGGTTCATTGTGCCCTCCATCCTGAAGTGTGGTTCATTGTGCCCTCCATCCTGAAGTGGGGTTCTTTGTGCCCTCCATCCTGAAGTGTGGTTCATTGTGCCCTCCATCCTGAAGTGTGGTTCATTGTGCCCTCCATCCTGAAGTGGGGTTCATTGTGCCCTGCATCCTGAAGTGTGGTTCATTGTGCCCTCCATCCTGAAGTGTGGTTCATTGTGCCCTCCATCCTGAAGTGTGATTCATTCTGCCCAGCATCCTGAAGTGTGGTTCATTGTGCCCTCCATCTTGAAGTGTGATTCATTGTGCCCTCCATCCTGAAGTGTGGTTCATTGTGCCCTCCATCTTGAAGTGTGGTTCATTGTGCCCTCCATCTTGAAGTGTGGTTCATTGTGCCCTCCATCCTGAAGTGTGGTTCATTGTGCCCTCCATCCTGAAGTGGGGTTCATTGTGCCCTCCATCCTGAAGTGGGGTTCATTGTGCCCTCCATCCTGAAGTGTGGTTCATTGTGCCCTCCATCCTGAAGTGGGGTTCATTGTGCCCTCCATCCTGAAGTGTGGTTCATTGTGCCCTCCATCCTGAAGTGTGGTTCATTGTGCCCTCCATCCTGAAGTGTGGTTCATTGTGCCCTCCATCCTGAAGTGGGGTTCATTGTGCCCTCCATCCTGAAGTGTGGTTCATTGTGCCCTCCATCCTGAAGTGTGGTTCATTGTGCCCTCCATCCTGAAGTGTGGTTCATTGTGCCCTCCATCCTGAAGTGGGTTCATTGTGCCCTCCATCCTGAAGTGTGGTTCATTGTGCCCTCCATCCTGAAGTGTGGTTCATTGTGCCCTCCATCCTGAAGTGTGGTTCATTGTGCCCTCCATCCTGAAGTGTGGTTCATTGTGCCCTCCATCCTGAAGTGTGGTTCATTGTGCCCTCCATCCTGAAGTGGGGTTCATTGTGCCCTCCATCCTGAAGTGGGGTTCATTGTGCCCTCCATCCTGAAGTGTGGTTCATTGTGCCCTCCATCCTGAAGTGGGGTTCATTGTGCCCTCCATCCTGAAGTGGGGTTCATTGTGCCCTCCATCCTGAAGTGTGGTTCATTGAAATGATCCTTGTTTCCTTTTTCTTTAGCTGTTTGTGTTTTTTATTGGGTGGAGCGATTCTGAAATGATTGAAAAGGAACATGCTCAGTGGTCATATTGTTTGGAATGGGTTGAAGAGGGCTTTGAGGCAGTGTTTGCAAATTCTGATAGCTTAAGGGCCCAGTGGGGCGCTAGCGGGCTCGTCCCGACACTACCAGGGAAAATGTAAAGCGCCAAATTCAAAATCCCAAAGTTGAATTATTAAACATCCACCAATATACAAGTGTTCCATACTCATCAAAAGCTCTGTTTCTTGGCAATATCACAGCGTTGTCAGATTTCAAAAAGGCTTTACGGCGAAAGCAGCACATTTCATTGTTTGAGGCTAGCACCTCACATATTTTTCCAATAGCCATGTATCGATTAGCCATCATGGCACACACATAACACATTTCACAGCGAAAACAAATCAATTACCTGTTGAAGAACTTCTGCTGAGGTCATCCTAAGTGTCCAACGAAGACAATCCATGGTTCTTTTGTTAGAAAAAGTAACGTATTTTATCCATAAATCCTCCATTTGGTTCGCGTTATAATCAGAAACGACAGCCTCCACTAGTCCATTGAAACGCGGCGCGAACTCGTTCATCTTATACCTATAAACTTGTCCAAGAACAATCAAACATAATTTTAAATGTATCCTTAGGAACACTTTTACGTATATTTACTATTATAAATCAACCGGAATATAAACTGATCAATAACGACGGTAAAAAAGACACTCCGTGACTTCTCGTGCGCGCGCGCTGGGTACTGTTGTCATCAAGAGGGGACTCACTTGTTTGGTCGTTTTCTCTGGTCTAATTCATCCAAAATGAAAGAAATACACCATCTCGAGGCTGTTGACATCATAAGGAAGCAACGTGTACTGCATTCATATGCCTTTATATGGTCATTTTCAATAGGGAGGGGTTCCCAAATGAGCAATGTGTCAAAATCACTTTTTCCAGGACAGAAATTCCTCGGGGTTTTGCGTTCTGTTTCACTCACAGACAAATGGTTAACAGTTTTGGAAAATTCAGAGTGTTTCCTATCCAATGGTACTAAATATATACATATCATATTTTCTGGGCCTGAATGGGAGGCATTTTACTTTGGGCACGCCAGGCTCTCCAAAACGGTCACCTCATGCACTGCTCCCAAAGAAGTTAAGGAATTTGATTTAGATACGTTTTGTGAGTGTATACATGAATACAACCCTGAAGGTTAAGAACAATACTGTCATCAGAAGTACGACAAACACATTTTATTCACTTGTATTTATTCAGCCCAATTGAGACCAGAGTCTCATCCCCAATGCTGCCCAGAGTACAAACATTTTCTCACAAACAGGAAGAACAATTAACATTCCAAATAAAACAAGAAGAATAACAATTACTTCAAAACCACAACCTCAACACCACAACTTCAACACCACAACCACAACCTCAACACCACAACCTCAACACCACAACTTCCACACCACAACTTCAACACCACAACCACAACCTCAACACCACAACCTCAACACCACAACTTCAACACCACAACCTCAACACCACAACCACAACACCACAACTTCAACACCACAACCACAACCTCAACACAACAACCTCAACACCACAACTTCAACACCACAACCTCAACACCACAACCTCAACACCACAACCTCAACACCACAACCTCAACACCACAACCACAACCTCAACACCACAACCTCAACACCACAACCTCAACACCACAACCTCAACACCACAACTTCAACACCACAACCACAACCTCAACACCACAACCTCAACACCACAACACCACAACCACAACCTCAACACCTCAACCTCAACACCACAACCACAACACCACAACTTCAACACCACAACCTCAACACCTCAACCTCAACACCACAACCTCAACACCACAACCTCAACACCACAACCACAACACCACAACCTCAACACCACAACCTCAACACCACAACCTGTTGATACAGGAAGCAGTAATGAGTATTATGACTGTCGCCTGTGAAAGCATGTTGGAGGCTTCTTTCCATGGACAGTCGTCAGTGTTTGTCTAGAGAGCTACCGGCCACAGTAATACACTACCATCTTTCCTCCACAATAGCCAATGCTTGTATTAGGCTATCATAGTATCTGCTCAGGCTTCTCCACCACAGGGCCTTGTTTCCAGGTGCCTTCCACCCAGCTCTGTTTGTGTGTGTCTTTTGTGTGTCTGTGTGTGTGTGTGCGTGTGTGTGTGAGAGAGACTTAGCAGTGTTAGTTTAGGTTACTCCCGTGGTTATCTGGCTGACCCCTAGTGACCCCTTGGGCATGCTGTGACTCAATGGAAAGCCTGACCAGCAACCACTGGGTCACACACACGCACACACGCACACACACACACACACACACACACACACACACACACACACACACACACACACACACACACACACACACACACACACACACACACACACACACACACACACACACACACACACACACACATATACACACCGCTCTGAGGGGGCACTAGTAGTTCTGTAATCATCATGTTGCTCACTATAGCTAATCTATATCTGCTTCTGTCCGTTCAGTATGGATCAAAATACACAAGGCCAACACTCTCTCTCTCTCTCTCTCTCTCTCTCTCTCTCTCTCTCTCTCTCTCTCTCTCTCTCTCTCTCTCTCTCTCTCTCTCTCTCTCTCTCTCTCTCTCTCTCTCTCTGTCTCTGTCTCTGTCTCTCTCTGTGTCTCTCTCTCTCTCTGTCCCCCTCTCTGTCTATCTCCCTCTGTAAGCGATGATCTCCCCTGTTCTTAAAAACAAACTTTGGATTATTCCACTTATTGTCAGTAATAGCTGGGCTTTGTAGTTGAAAAGAGGGTCTTTGACCCTCTCCTGCCCCCCTATTGTCCCCCCGCCCCACACCCCTCCTGCCTAGTCCTTTCCATTAGAGGTGAATGTGGTGCTGCTGTGGACGATTCAACAAGTGGTACAAAGAGTTGACCACGTGACCTGTGGTGGGTTTCTTGTCTTCTTTATAGTGCTGGAATATCAAGTAGGGTGTGATTCCATGAAGGAATCAGATACAGAGGCGTAGGCCCCACTTCAAACAATATCTCAATGAATATAGAAAGGACTTTTAAAAGAGGGTAGTAAAATACACAATGTTACTTGCATATGCGGTTAAAGACTATCTATAAGATAGATTGTTTAGTGTTGTAGTCGTTGCTGTCTTACTAATTATAGTGTAGTAAATAGCAACCTTAATCTAGCGGTTTCTGTTATCTTGTAAGTCTTCATTTCCTTGAAGTTCTTTTTTTTCTGTCTGCCGTCCCTCTCTCTGGAGCCTAGTGGTTTGTTTGAGCTAAACCAACAATAACCTGTCTTAACACGTGTACTCAGTTAATGGAAAGTTCCTTTCCTTCTCCCCCATAGGTCTCTCACAATAGGTCTGTGACTAACTCAGGTCTCCAAGGGGATTCAATAAGAGCATCCTACTGCATAGCAGGGTCCAGTTCATTAGGCACCACACAGAAGAAACACGGAGGGATTATCAGGACTGGTCCAATAAGAAACACTCATTCAGAATGTTTCTGTTGCAAAATGTTTCTAAGATGTTTTCCGCTGTGTTTACTAATGAACCCATTTAAACTAAAGGACGACACTAAACATATGATTTACCTGGCAACTATTTTGTAGCTTCTTCACTTCTTCACTTGTAATGCTACGGGATTTACACAAAGAAACAACGTCTTTGTTTTGGGACTGGATTTGGAGGAGCCCTTGAGCTGGTGTTGTTTTTTGGTTCAGTTTTATGACTAGGTAAACAAAAACACTTTTTTTGCCGATGCCAAAGATCCATTTTACGATCCTTGATCCATTTTCTGAAGCCGCCTGCATCGAAGCAAATAGACGGCTAATGTAAAAGCTGGTAATTAAGTCAAACATGTAATTAGGCCTATCCTTGATTGGCTTATATGGTTAGCTCACCAGTTTGAAAAGGCAGCAGAATATACCTGTAGGCTATTGCACAAAGATTATATTTTGCTTGCTCAAGAGACCAAAACCAGTCAGATTCCTTCCACACACGCATGCATGCACACACAAAGAGAAGGAGATGAGAGGGGAGGACGGGGAAGGGGGGACGGGGACGAGAGGAGAGGAGAGGAGAGGAGAGAGAGGAGAGGAGAGGAGAGGAGAGGAGAGGAGGAGAGGAGGAGGAGAGGGAGAGGAGAGGAGAGGAGAGGAGGAGAGGAGGGGAGGAGGAGAGGAGAGGAGTCTGTCCTTTATCTCCCCACAGGAGAAAGCAAAACAAACAACCAACCTCTCTCTCTCTCTCTCTCTCTCTCTCTCTCTCTCTCTCTCTCTCTCTCTCTCTCTCTCTCTCTCTCTCTCTCTCTCTCTCTCTCTCTCTCTCTCTCTCTCTCTCTCTCTCTCTCTCTCTCTCTCTCTCTCTCTCTCTCTCTCTCTCTGTCTCTCTCTCTGTCTCTCTCTCTCTCTCTCTCTCTCTCTCTCTCTCTCTCTCTCTCTCTCTCTCTCTCTCTCTCTCTCTCTCTCTCTCTCTCTCTCTCTCTCTCTCTCTCTCTCTCTCTCTCTCTCTCTCTCTCTCTCTCTCTCTCTCTCTCTATCTCTATCTCTATCACTCTACCCATAGAAATTCAGTTCAGGTGGATCAGAGATTGCATCATTCAGGGTGTTGCTTTGGAATGCTGGGAGCCTCAACTAGCTGTCATTCTCTCGTGACACATGGCATTCCTTTAGATGCAAACTGTTTTCTTTTAGAAAAAAAGCAGCATGGTTTAACCAGAGCCCTATGTAGTGCACTACTTTTAACCAGAGCCCTATGTAGTGCACTACTTTTAACCAGAGCCCTATGTAGTGCACTACTTTTAACCAGAGCCCTATGTAGTGCACTACTTTTAACCAGAGCCCTATGTAGTGCACTACTTTTAACCAGAGCCCTATGTAGTGCACTACTTTTAACCAGAGCCCTATGTAGTGCACTACTTTTAACCAGAGCCCTATGTAGTGCACTACTTTTAACCAGAGCCCTATGTAGTGCACTACTTTTAACCAGAGCCCTATGTAGTGCACTACTTTATACCAGAGCCCTATGTAGTGCACTACTTTTAACCCGAGCCCTATGTAGTGCACTACTTTTAACCAGAGCCCTATGTAGTACACTACTTTTAACCAGAGCCCTATGTAGTGCACTACTTTTAACCAGAGCCCTATGTAGTGCACTACTTTATACCAGAGCCCTATGTAGTGCACTACTTTATACCAGAGCCCTATGTAGTGCACTACTTTATACTAGAGCCCCATTTAGTGCACTACTTTTAACCAGAGCCCCATTTAGTGCACTACTTTTAACCAGAGCCCCATTTAGTGCACTACTTTTAACCAGAGCCCCATTTAGTGCACTACTTTTAACCAGAGCCCCATTTAGTGCACTACTTTTAACCAGAGCCATATGGGCTGGATGTAAGGTCAACAATAGAGTTAACACAATAACAAACAAAGCAAAACACACTGACTGAAGCATTGTGGGGGATCTTTGATTCAGGTGTTTCAGTGGGTCAGAGAGTTATTTAGTTATTCAGTGGGTCAGAGAGTTATTTAGGTATTCAGTTTGTCAGAGAGTTATTTAGTTATTCAGTGAGTCAGAGAGTTATTTAGTTATTCAGTGGGTCAGAGAGTTATTTAGTTATTCAGTGGGTCAGAGAGTTATTTAGTTATTCAGTGGGTCAGAGAGTTATTTAGGTATTCAGCGGGTCAGAGAGTTATTTAGTTATTCAGTGGGTCAGAGAGTTATTCAGTAGGTCAGAGAGTTATTTAGGTATTCAGCGGGTCAGAGAGTTATTCAGTTATTCAGCGGGTCAGAGAGTTATTTAGTTATTCAGTGGGTCAGAGAGTTATTTAGTTATTCAGCGGGTCAGACAGTTATTTAGTTATTCAGTGGGTCAGAGAGTTATTTAGTTATTCAGTGGGTCAGAGAGTTATTTAGTTATTCAGTGGGTCAGACAGTTATTTAGTTATTCAGTGGGTCAGACAGTTATTTAGTTATTCAGTGGGTCAGAGAGTTATTTAGTTATTCAGTGGGTCAGACAGTTATTTAGTTATTCAGTGGGTCAGACAGTTATTTAGTTATTCAGTGGGTCAGACAGTTATTTAGTTATTCAGTGGGTCAGACAGTTATTTAGTTATTCAGCGGGTCAGAGAGTTATTCAGTGGGTCAGAGAGTTATTTAGTTATTCAGTGGGTCAGACAGTTATTTAGTTATTCAGTGGGTCAGACAGTTATTTAGTTATTCAGTGGGTCAGAGAGTTATTTAGTTATTCAGTGGGTCAGACAGTTATTTAGTTATTCAGTGGGTCAGACAGTTATTTAGTTATTCAGTGGGTCAGAGAGTTATTTAGTTATTCAGTGGGTCAGACAGTTATTTAGTTATTCAGAGAGTTATTTAGTTATTCATTGGGTCAGAGAGTTATTTAGGTATTTGTGTGTGTGTGTGTGTGTTTGTGTGTGTGTCTTATTCACATGATCATCTCAGACAGTAACATGCATGGCGTGAATGTAAATATCCATATGATCATGGAAAGTATTTTCTCGAGACAAGGGGCAAAATAGGAAAGCCCAGCCTCGACCGTTTTCTTTATTATTGTAAATTATTTGGTAACCCCAAGATTTCTTGCATGAGCGCTTGTTTAATAGAGGCATGCTGGCGGTCCCTCTCTCTCTGTGAGAAAGGCGGTCTCTCCCTGAGTCTAAGACCTGGCACAATGAAAATGCCTTGAATTGGAATGCCTTACAGATCATAGCCAAATCTGAATTTCCAGCAGGGAAAATCTTTTCATGGCGAATTAAGTCGTGGGAATGGAGAAAATATTGTAATGAAGAAAGGTATGTATAGATCCCAAACAGTTCTCCCTCCCTAGGCTGGGCACACAGCGGCGACACCACAGAGTTCTCCCTCCCTAGGCTGGGCACACAGAGGCGACACCACAGAGTTCTCCCTCCCTAGGCTGGGCACACAGAGGCGACACCACAGTGTTCTCCCTCCCTAGGCTGGGCACACAGAGGCAACACCACAGAGTTCTCCCTCCCTAGGCTGGACACACAGAGGCAACACCACGGAGTTCTCCCTCCCTAGGCTGGACACACAGAGGCAACACCACAGAGTTCTCCCTCCCTAGGCTGGGCACACAGCTGAGACACCGTGGAAGATTTAGAACTTTAGCTAAAGCCACGCAGAATGGAATGTGGAAAATTGAATTTAGTAAACAATTAAGCATTGAATTAATCTGCATCCTGCATTTGGAGGGAGAAAAAATACAGGCAGAGTAGAGAGACAAGGGGGAGAGGCAGAGAGAGAAAGAGAAAGACTGAATAAATCCATGGAATCTCATTAAGGGGACAGTGAATATATCAGGGTGCTGTTTTGCAGCAGTGGGACAGACTGCTCTCGCTCTCTCGCTCTCTCGCTCTCTCGCTCTCTCTGTCTCTCGGTCTCTCTCTCTGTCTGTCTCTCTCTCTCTCTGTCTCTCTCTCTGTCTGTCTCTCTGTCTGTCTCTCTCTCTGTCTGTCTCTCTCTCTCTCCATCATTTATGTGGGGGTGTAAAGTACTTAAGTAAAAGGTGCTTATCAGTGTCCAAATCGACTGTTTTGAGACTGTATAGCTTGGGGTACGAGTGGAAAGAGCTAATATCAGGAATCAAGTAGGACAATGGCTACTTTTTCCAGCGCTGCTGCTCTCCAGCCTGTTTTTATTCGTTTCTTTCCCTCAGTTTATGCTCTTAGTCATTGACCTTATATTTTCTGTTGAGGCCTGGCCTCTCCTGTGTTTGACTGTCTTATAATGGGCGGTCGGGGGGTGCTGTTTGGCAGGGAGTGTGTTTGGTGCTTGTGGGATAACTGAGTGTGTGTGAGATCAATGGTTTTGGCAGGGAGTGTGTTTGGTGCTTGTGGGATAACTGAGTGTGTGTGAGATCAATGGTTTTGGCAGGGAGTGTGTTTGGTGCTTGTGGGATAACTGAGTGTGTGTGAGATCAATGGTTTTGGCAGGGAGTGTGTTTGGTGCTTGTGGGATAACTGAGTGTGTGTGAGATCAATGGTTTTGGCAGGGAGTGTGTTTGGTGCTTGTGGGATAACTGAGTGTGTGTGAGATCAATGGTTTTGGCAGGGAGTGTGTTTGGTGCTTGTGGGATAACTGAGTGTGTGTGAGATCAATGGTTTTGGCAGGGTGTGCGTTAGGTGTTTGTGGGATAACGGCGTGTAACTGTGTGTGTTTGTGTGTAACTGTGTGTGTTTGTGTGTAACTGTGTGTGACTTGGCTGCGATCCCAACGTTGTGTATTAATTGTGTGTTGTGCAATCAGGTGTGAACCTCACTGTGCTGTTTTGGCCCAGGCTTGTCAACCCAGCGTTATTGGTGTGTGTGTGTGTGCTGTTCTGTTCTGTTCTGTCCTAGACCAGGCTAGTCAGCCCAGTGTTTTGTTATAAATAGCCTCCACCATGGTCCCCGTGGAGATGCCACCAGGCCCAGTCTAGACCCCGCCCCCTTTCCTAGGGGGCCGTGCTTCAACCTCCCATCTCCCACAAGGCAGCCTGCTCTCTCTTTTGTTCAATAACAATTAATGCAATACTTTGCCATTTTCACCCAAATTGTAATTATATTTCAAGTGGGATTTGTTGCCGAATGTAAAAAACACAACATGGTTTTAGCATGTGGAGGTAGTAGTTATGTTTTGGTGCTTGGCATTCTGACTCCCTGGGGTGCTGTAGTGTTCATTTATCCTCTGCTGACTTCGGAATAAACAAGTGTTCTCTCTATTTTTTAAAGCACCAGGCAGTATGTCATAGAGAGGGAGAGGTAGGGAGGGAGGGAGAGAGAGAGAGAGAGAGGTAGGGAGAGAGAGAGAGAGAGAGAGAGAGAGAGAGAGAGAGAGAGAGAGAGAGAGAGAGGGAGAGAGAGGAGAGAGAGAGAGAGGGAGAGAGAGAGAATGAGAGGTAGTGAGAGGGAGAGAGAGAGGGAGAGAGGTAGGGAGAGAGAGAGAGGTAGGGAGAGAGCGAGAGAGGGGGAAAGAGGGGGAGGATGAGAGAGAGAGAGGTAGGGAGAGAGAGAGAGAGAGAGGGAGAGAGCGAGGAGAGAGAGAGAGGTAGGGAGAGAGCGAGAGAGGGGGAAAGAGGGGAGGATGAGAGAGAGAGAGGTAGAGGAGAGAGAGAGAGAGAGAGAGAGGAGAGAGAGGAGAGAGAGAGAGAGAGAGAGAGAGAGAGAGAGAGAGAGAGAGAGAGAGGGAGAGAGGGGGAGAGAGAGAGAGAGAATGAGAGGTAGTGAGAGGGAGAGAGGGAGAGAGAGAGAGGTAGGGAGAGAGCGAGAGAGGGGGAGAGAGGGAGAGGAGAGAGAGAGAGGTAGGCAGAGAGCGAGAGAGAGAGGGGGAGGGGGAGAGAGAGAGGGATAGAGAGAGGGAGAGGGAGAGAGAGAGAGGTAGGGAGAGAGCGAGAGAGGGGGAGAGGGAGAGGGAGAGCGGGAGAGGAGGAGAGAGAGAGGGAGAGAGAGAGAGCTGGCGAATGCTCTGGTTTGCTGGGTTTTAACCGTTTGCACTCCCAGCATGTGTTTCAGATTACGAACGCTCTCTCTTCTCTCTTACACAGCATTCTGGGATGCGGGATCATATACTACTCTCTCTCTCTCTCTCTCTCTCTCTCTCTCTCTCTCTCTCTCTCTCTCTCTCTCTCTCTCTCTCTCTCTCTCTCTACCTCCATTACCCTCTCTCTCTTCTCTCTCTGTCTTCTTTCTCTCTATTTTTCAAGATAGTATATTTACAATGGCTGGCATGGAAGACTAGGAGAAAGACAGAGAGGTGTAGAGACCAGGAGAAAGA
>CM059780.1:91666609-91684109 GCA_030435695.1 Brachymystax lenok tsinlingensis | reverse complement strand
GGGGGTGGGGTTTGGGGGTTTGGGGGTGGTATTGTGTCTTGGATCCCACTTTGGCGCAGACTCAGAGGGTGCAGAAAACGAGAAAACGAACAGATCGTTAGTCCCTTCGTCCTCAGTGGAGAAGGCAGTCACTGCGTGTGTTCGAAAAGGCACACTATACCCTATATAGTGCACTACCTTTGATCAGAGCGCGTGGTCAATAGTAGTGGTCTATGTAGAGGACAGGTTTCCGTTTGGGAGGCCGTCACTGTCTGATACTGTTCCGTCTGTTTTCTGTTCCCCGGGTATTGAGTTCCAGCAGTGGTCTGTGTGGATTGGTACGGACAGCCCCTTGGCCACTCAAACGCCCAGGTGGTGTATTAAATAAACTAAAACACTAAGGAGGCTAGGAGGCTAGGAGTGAAGGAGCCACAGAGAGGTAGCTAGCTATGCTAACTAACTGACAGCTAGTATTAAATAAACTAAAACACTACGCTGCCATAGAGAGATAGAAGGAGAGAGATAGAGGGAGAGAGATAGATGGATAGCGATATATTGGGAGAGAGAGAGAGGGAGAAAATGAGAGTGAGAGCGAGTGAGAGAGAGAGATAGATAGAACCCAACAGACAGGGAGAGAGAGATAGAGGGAGAGAGAGAGATGGAGAAAATGAGAGTGAGAGCGGGAGAGAGAGATAGATAGAACCCAACATAGAGAGAGAGAGAGAGAGAGAGAGAGAGAGAGAGAGAGAGAGAGAGAGAGAGAGAGAGAGAGAGAGAGAGAGAGAGAGAGAGAGAGAGAGAGAGAGAGAGAGAGAGAGAGAGAGAGAGAGAGAGAGAGAGAGAGAGAGAGAGAGAGAGAGAGAGAGAGAGAGAGAGAGAGAGAGAGAGAGAGAGAGAGAGAGAGAGAGAGAGAGAACCCAACAGAGAGAGAGAGAGAGAGAGATAGAGAGAGAGAGAGAGAGATAGAACCCAACAGAGAGAGAGAGAGAGAGAGAGAGAGAGAGAGAGAGAGAGAGAGAGAGAGAGAGAGAGAGAGAGAGAGAGAGAGAGAGAGAGAGAGAGAGAGGGAGAGATAGAACCCAACAGAGAGGGAGAGATGTGAGAGAGGGGAGTCAAATCTCCGTCTTTCCCTCACTTTCTAGGGGCCGAGGTGATGACTAGGAACATTAGATATGAATCACCAATTATCCAGGGCTGCTTTCAAATGGCACCCTATTCCCTTAATAGTGAACTACTTTTGACCAGGGTCCATAGGGCTCTGGTCAAAATTAGTGCACTATAAAGGGAATAGGGTGCCATTTTTGGACACCCCAGGACTACTCTACTACAGAGTAGAGTAGATAAACAGATATACAGTGAGTGGGCCAAGTCAAATAGTGTCCCGGTAGGATTTTTGTTATTGTCTGAATACATTTACACTGTGAGGAAGGACCAGTGGCAGGCTACATATTCTAGATCTGCAGTAGGGAGTTGGTGCTGTGTGTGTGTTTGTACTATTAGTCCAGTTTAAGCCATGTTCCACCCTGGTTGAGAGTGAGTCTTTTGTCATGTAGTTTTTCACTTGAAATCTCTAGCCTCCTCTGAACATCAGATCTGTTGACCGACAGTTTCTGTGCCCACTATAGCGAAAGAGCTACTATAGTAGCGTTATTATTCCCACTATAGTAGCGTTATTATTTAGCAAACAATTGTATCTATAGCAACTTACAGCTATGCATGCATGCATGCATTTCTTCACATATGTGTGGTCCCGGGAATCAAACCCACAATCCTGGCGTTGCAAGCACCATGATCTACCAACTGAGCCAGTTGGACTATTGTTGTTTTGAAGCAGTGGTGAATCTTTCTCTCTCTATAGCTACTACTGCACGAAACACTGAACACTGAACAGTAACAGGAAACCCTGAACAGTAAACAGTAAACACTGAACAGTAAACACTGAACAGTAAACAGTAAACACTGAACAGTAAACAGTAAACACTGAACAGTAAACAGTAAACAGTAAACAGTAAACAGTTAACAGCGCTCTCTCCTCTGCTCAAAGGTGGAGTGGGTGGATGATTATTTTGTTCCATTGATCAGGATGTAGAGAGCCAGAGAGCGACTGCGGTTGTCGTCCCTCCATCCCTCCATCAGTCCCCGGTGACCTCACAGCCCTCAGTCAAGGTCAACCTCTCGCTCTCTGTGTTCTCACTGGCCAGTGTCCAGGTCCAGGGCGGGCAGACAGCTGTACAGACAGGCACGTCAGCCAATCAGCATTCGGCAGTGAGCCCAGCGACCAATCGGTTCGCTTCACGTGGCCCTCAAAGTCAAACCGATTAATTGGACCACTTGTCCAGCAGACTGAAAGAGAGCAGTTTTCTCACTTATAAGCACTTTGAGTGTGTGTCTGTGTGTGTAGCTGTGTATGTATGTATGTATGTGTGTGTGTGTGTGTGTATGTGTGTGTGTTTGTGTTTACATTTGTGAGTGCCTCTCTAGAAAGCCTTTGAGTTGTAGCAGTCTCTGCCAACACAACTCCACTGTGAGAGAGAGAGGGAGGGAAAGTCTGGTCTGCTTCGTTCTGCCAACACAACTCCACTGTGAGAGAGAGAGGGAGGGAGAGTCTGGTCTGCTTCGTTCTGCTAACACAACTCCGCTGTGAGAGAGAGAGGGAGGGAGAGTCTGGTCTGCTTCGTTCTGCCAACACAACTCCGCTGTGAGAGAGAGAGGGAGAGAGAGAGACAGAGATTCTAGTCTGCTTTGTTCTGCCAACACAACTCCACTGTGAGTTCTGCCAACACAACTCCACTGTGAGTTCTGCCAACACAACTCCACTGTGAGAGGGAGGGAGAGAGAGAGACAGAGATTCTAGTCTGCTTTGTTCTGCCAACACAACTCCACTGTGAGTTCTGCCAACACAACTCCACTGTGAGTTCTGCCAACACAACTCCACTGTGAGAGAGGGAGGGAGAGAGACAGACAGACAGAGAGTCTGGTCTGCTTCGTTCTGCCAACACAACTCCACTGTGAGAGAGGGAGGGAGAGAGAGAGACAGAGAGTCTAGTCTGCTTTGTTCTGCCAACACAACTCCACTGTGAGAGAGGGAGGGAGAGAGACAGACAGACAGAGAGTCTGGTCTGCTTCGTTCTGCCATTCTGTGGTCACTTCTGATCCATTCAACTGTCTGTGTTCATCAAGTCAAAAGTCCTAGTGTTTAAGTAACAAACCAGAAAGATTATACAGGACGTTGACCAGAGGAACCAGCTGCTAGGAAATGTGTGTGTGTACGTGTGTTTGTGTGTTGTGCGGATGTTGTGTAGACGTGGTTAAGCAGGAGTCAGTGTAATTGTTTTACTGGTGTCCAGTTTGCAGTGTAATCTGGTTATAGTGGGAGGCTCAGATGATAAAAGGTGTGTGGCTTTTGATATGGTACCATAGGGCTACTGTTACCCTCTGTGTGTGTGTGTGTGTGTGTTACCCTTTAATAGAGGTGGTGGGGGAGAGTGGGAGAAGGGGGAGAGAGAGGGGGAGAAAGAGAGAGAGACGACATGATCTCAGAGTGATGCTGTGAAAGCATTTTGAAGCTGGAAAGAGAATGAAGAGAGAGAGAGAGAGAGAGAGAGAGAGAGAGAGAGAGAGAGAGAGAGAGAGAGAGAGAGAGGAGGAAGGGGTTATCAGTGATAAGTGCTACAGTAAAGTGTTAGGTTGGAGAAAAAATGACTATAGTCTCTTGACAAGCCAGGACAGTGCAGAGAACATGCCCCTTTGCCAATGCTACAGAACCTAAAAGTTGTGCGTCTTGATTGTTGATCGATGACCAGTCATCAGCATTGGCTCACAAAGGCGGCATATCCAGATTAGTGACCGGAATTAACCTGTTTCATTTCCCCCCGTTTTGCCTGGCTGAAACAGCTAAAACAGAGGACACCTACATTTATCATCCATGTAAAATACAGCTGTCTACTACTGACTCATCTACCTACCGCTGCTATAGTTTCCTCATCAGATGGAGCTAATATAGTTTCCTCATCAGATGATGCTGCTATAGTTTCCTCATCAGATGGTGCTAATATTGTTTCCTCATCAGATGGTGCTAATAGAGTTTCCTCATCAGATGGTACTTCTATATTTTCCTCATCAGATGGTGCTGCTATAGTTTCCTCATCAGATGATGCTGCTATAGTTTCCTCATCAGATGGCTCTAATATGGTTTCCTCATCAGATGGTGCTGCTATAGTTTCCTCATCAGATGGTGCTGTTATAGTTTCCTCATCAGATGATGCTGCTATAGTTTCCTCATCAGATGGTGCTGCTGTAGTTTCCTCATCAGATGATGCTGCTATAGTTTCCTCATCAGATGGTGCTGCTATAGTTTCCTTGTCAGATGGTGCTGCTGTAGTTTCCTCAACAGATGGTGCTGCTATAGTTTTCTCACCAGATGGTGCTTGCTATAGTTTCCTCATCAGATGATGCTGCTATAGTTTCCTCATCAGATGGTGCTGCTGTAGTTTCCTCATCAGATGATGCTGCTATAGTTTCCTCATCAGATGGTGCTGCTATAGTTTCCTTGTCAGATGGTGCTGCTGTAGTTTCCTCAACAGATGGTGCTGCTATAGTTTTCTCACCAGATGGTGCTTGCTATAGTTTCCTCATCAGAGGGTGCTGCTGTAGTTTCCTCATCAGATGATGCTAATATAGTTTCCTCATCAGATGATGCTGCTATAGTTTCCTCGTCAGATGGTGCTGCTATAGTTTCCTCATCAGATGGTGCTTGCTATAGTTTCCTCATCAGAGGGTGCTGCTATAGTTTCCTCATCAGATGGTGCTGCTATAGTTTCCTCATCAGATGATGTTAATATAGTTTCCTCATCAGATGATGCTGCTATAGTTTCCTCATCAGATGATGCTGCTATAGTTTCCTCATCAGATGGTGCTGCTATAGTTTCCTCATCAGATGGTGCTAATATCGTTTCCTCATCAGATGATGCTAATATAGTTTCCTCATCAGATGGTGCTAATATAGTTTCCTCATCAGATGATGCTGCTATAGTTTCCTCATCAGATGGTGCTGCTGTAGTTTCCTCATCAGATGATGCTGCTATAGTTTCCTCATCAGATGGTGCTGCTATAGTTTCCTTGTCAGATGGTGCTGCTGTAGTTTCCTCAACAGATGGTGCTGCTATAGTTTTCTCACCAGATGGTGCTTGCTATAGTTTCCTCATCAGAGGGTGCTGCTGTAGTTTCCTCATCAGATGATGCTAATATAGTTTCCTCATCAGATGATGCTGCTATAGTTTCCTCGTCAGATGGTGCTGCTATAGTTTCCTCATCAGATGGTGCTTGCTATAGTTTCCTCATCAGAGGGTGCTGCTATAGTTTCCTCATCAGATGGTGCTGCTATGGTTTCCTCATCAGATGATGTTAATATAGTTTCCTCATCAGATGATGCTGCTATAGTTTCCTCATCAGATGATGCTGCTATAGTTTCCTCATCAGATGGTGCTGCTATAGTTTCCTCATCAGATGGTGCTAATATCGTTTCCTCATCAGATGATGCTAATATAGTTTCCTCATCAGATGGTGCTAATATAGTTTCCTCATCAGATGATGCTGCTATAGTTTCCTCATCAGATAGTGCTAATATGGTTTCCTCATCAGATGGTGCTGCTATAGTTTCCTCAACAGATGGTGCTGCTATAGTTTTCTCATCAGATGGAGCTTGCTATGGTTTCCTCATCAGATGATGCTGCTATAGTTTCCTCATCAGATGATGCTGCTAGTTTCCTCATCAGATGATGCTGCTATAGTTTCCTCGTCAGATGATGCTGCTAAAGTTTCCTCGTCAGATGGTGCTGCTATAGTTTCCTCATCAGATGGTGCTGCTATAGTTTCCTCATAAGATGGTGCTAATATCATTTCCTCATCAGATGATGCTAATATAGTTTCCTCATCAGATGGTGCTAATATCGTTTCCTCATCAGATGGTGCTAATATGGTTTCCTCATCAGATGGTGCTAATATCGTTTCCTCATCAGATGGTGCTAATATAGTTTCCTCATCAGATGGTGCTAATATCGTTTCCTCATCAGATGATGCTGCTATAGTTTCCTCATCAGATGGTGCTAATATCGTTTCCTCATCAGAGGGTGCTGCTATAGTTTCCTCATCAGATGGTGCTGCTATAGTTTCCTCATCAGATGCTGCTAATATAGTTTCCTCATCAGATGTTGCTGCTTTCCCCTCTTCTTGTAATAATTGGTCACCCCCCGGTTGCAGGAAAATGTTTGGGATGAGCAAATCCCCCCCCTAAAGGTCTGTGCACAACCTTGACTGTGTGTGTGTGTGTGTGTGTGTATCTGTATGTTCCATATGGATTAATGTGTGTGTGTGTGTATGTGAAACACAACATGTACAATACTCTGCTATAGTTTGGTCACCAGTAACAGTTTGTTTCACGTTTCTCATGGACACCTCATCTATCAATATGGACACCTCATCTCTCCTTAGGACATCACTATCAGTGTTTACCTAGGGAAGAAATGCCTAGGCGGCCAAACGTCCAATCACAGTTAAGCTCTCACCCATTCAATCAAGAGGGATAGTTTGCTTAGTTTACGACCTCATCCAATCTCAGTAGCAATGCATCAACCAACTAAACATGCAGGCACTTGCCTCTCACCCGGAAAGTGATGGCCACCAATAGCTTTATTGGCCCAGCCAGCTGATAAGCTGACACGTAAGCCGCTTTGGGCCGACTGGGAACACTCAAAAAGGGGAAATGGTTTAATGTTCCCACACAGAGAGGGCTAGTTTACCTTTAGGATTAGATCTGTGTCATCAGCCACTCAGACCATGTGGGAATGGAAGAGAAGAGCACACAGGCAAACAACCCCCCCCTTCCCTTCCCTCTGGAGTTAGCTGGGTCTGACTAGAGTGGATCCCTCCAAACTCACACACTATGACCATGTGAACCTGGAGTTAGCTGGGTCTGACTAGAGTGGATCCCTCCAAACTCACACACTATGACCATGTGAACCTGGAGTTAGCTGGGTCTGTCTCTTCATTCTCTCTCTCTCTCTCTCTCTCTCTCTCTCTCTCTCTCTCTCGGCAGGCTTGGTGTCATGTTTGTACTGAGGGCAGACGCCCTCTCTTCTCATCTCTTCTCCTCTCTTCTCCTCTTTCTCTTTCTCTCTCTTTCTCTCTCTTTACTCTCTCTCTCTTTCTCTATTTTTTCTCTCCTCTCTCTCCCACTTTCCCTCTCTCAATTATGTGTGAATATGCTTTATTTGCTTGACCAAACATATGCAAAGTATTGCCGGAGCGGTTACAGCATAGTGTGTGCGTAATTGACATTACACTACATATTCATTCAGCACATTGCAAACACTCACATGTTAGGACATGTATTCTGCAGTCTCACTCTTTCCTCTTCCCTTTGTCTCGGTCTTTTAGTGTATTCACTTGCTAAGGCTTGGACTATGTTGGTTGAAGGCAAAACTTAGTAGTTTCCTCAACAGATGAAAATAGTTAGCTAGCTAGCTAGTTTTGGTCTAGCTTGGCTAGCTAGTTTTTTTTCTAGTTTGGCTAGCTAGTTTTTGTCTAGCTAGTTAGAGTCAGTTTTTGGCTAGCTAGTGTTTGGCTAGCTTGGCTAGCTAGTGTTTGGCTAGCTAGTGTTTGGCTAGCTAGTTAGAGTCAGTTTTTGGCTAGCTAGCCAGAGTTTGTTTTTAGCTTGTCGTTGACTAGCACACTAAGGGACAGTACAGATGAGTTCATTTGAAATCAGAGGATGAGACACGGCTCGTTTAGCAGAGTGTAGCTGTGGGAGTGGGAGTGGAGTGTAAATGTATCTTTAGCTGCTAAGCTATAATTGTGGTTTGTTAATGATGTAGACATGTTCTCTGGAGATGTTTACAGGAAGTCTTCGCCTGCTTCCAAAATGACACCCTATTCACTACATAGTGCACTACTTTTGACCAGGGCCCATAGTAGGGAATAGGGTGCCATTTGGGATGCAGCCCTTGACTTGACTTAATTCCTCAGTAGAGCTTCTCCCTTCACCAACAACTAATTGCTACTGGTGTTAGCAGTTAGCATCATCTCTGTTAATCTCCTTGTAAAGTTGAGGAAACCCAATGGAGTTTAATTACTACATGGTGACAAAGTTACAAACCAATGAGCTTCACTCACTGAAGTCAGAATAGGTTTTTGATTTCGATAATTTCATAATGCATTGGCTGACTGATCGTACCAAAAGGTGTATTATGATTTTTTAGACAGTAGGAGATATGCTTAGACATTAATATGCTTAGACTTTAAAGCCACTTGAGTTCATATTTGACTGAAAGAGCTGTTGTTGCCTTGTGTATTGTGCTGGTAAGCTGGCGCTTCATTCTCTCCATGGGAAAGAATGAAGCCACACCAGAAACTCACCACAGAAATGACAAGAGACCAATTTAGTCTCTTCTTTAGTCTCTCCACGCACGCGCACGCACACACACATACACACACACACACACACACACACACACACACACACACACACACACACACACACACACACACACACACACACACACACACACACACACACACACACACACACACACACACATCCACTATGCCCCGGCCACCTAATTGTGGACAGTAACGGTTCTGAGGGATTCTGACAGAAATCAGAACCACTTAGAACTGACGTGTTACAACGCATAACATCTGGCCAGCCACAGTTCTGACTGAACACACAGACACAGAACACTACCCAACATTCCTCTAGCCTGAAGAGGAGCTGATTCTGAGGCCCAGGAGGCGTCTCCTCATAAGATACATGTTATTCGAACTTTTCAGGACCTGATATCACCCTGGGAGATACACTTTGACCTGAACCACTGGCAGATATGGAGAGAGGGAGGGAGAAGGGAGAGAGGGAGAGATGGAGGGAGAGAGGGAAGGAGAGAGGGGGGAGAGAGGGAGGGAAGGGAGAGAGGGAAGGAGAGAGGGAGGGAGGGAGAGAGGGAGGGAAGGGAGAGAGGGAAGGAGAGAGGGAAGGAGAGAGTGAGGGGGAAGGGAGAGAGGGAAGGAGAGAGGGAGGGGGAGAGGGAAGGAGAGAGGGAGGGAGAGATGGAGGGAAGGGAGAGAGGGAAGGAGAGAGGGAGGGAGAGATGGAGGGAAGGGAGAGAGGGAAGGAGAGAGGGAGGGAGAGATGGAAGGAGAGAGGGTAGGGGAAGGGAGAGGGTGAAGGGGAGTGGCATCATTAGGATAGTAGCTGTAAACAAACAGGGTTCTAGTACGTCACTCATTACTTCAGCCCTGTTGTTTAACACACACACCCAGGGTCACTTTATTTAAGGAGATTAACCGAGTCATCCTACGCTTATAAGCTAGTGCAGGGAGTTGATAAAATCCTGTCTTTCCAGACTCAGGAGTGGAAAATCCAATTTCAACTATAAACCAATGTATTAAGAGTATTCTCTTTTTAATATGATGAAATATATTTGATTATATTTATATCAGGAAAAATATGTGCATCAGTGAGTGGTGTGGTTGGGTAAAAAAAACACTCCATCTAGCTGTGTACCTGGGCTGATGATTGAGAGAGAGAGAGAGAGAGAGAGAGAGAGAGAGAGAGAGAGAGAGAGAGAGAGAGAGAGAGAGAGAGAGAGAGAGAGAGAGAGAGAGAGAGAGAACAACACTCCTCTCTCCACAGAGCCCTAGCGTGCCAGCTGTTTGTATTTTATTAGCAGTATCACAGTGGTAGGAGTCCCAGCTTAAAGCCACCAACAGCATAGCCCTAATTTTAGCCTCCAAAGAGGATAAGGTTTAAACAGGCCCTGCTGCTAGTATGGGCCATATGGTCGTCCGACGATAACATTGTGTCAGGAATATTTATCTTTCCCCTCTAGATATCTGTTGTTTCAGCATTAGTACTGGTCTGAAGTAAAGTGTGTATTTCTATGTATAAATACACTGATAAATTAACGGTTGTGGAGTTATCTGAGGGGAATTGGGGCTCTAGATGTTGGACTGGTGCTACTAGTCGACTATCCGGTAGTAAGATTGGGCGGTATACAGACGTTCATACCGTCAAAGCGTTTCTGTTCCAGGCTATACGGTATTACTGGAAGATGCCCCATTTATTTATGACCCACAAAACAATTGACACAACAGGGATGTTGATCCAGGAAGGGAATGAATGTCTCTGTTGTAACCAAGAAGCTTGATCTTGACATCCAGCCACTTAGCTAGCACGTCAGCAAACCACATGCATAGCTGGAGCCCTGAGCTGGATGTCATTTATTTAGCACATCTTCAATTTATTATAGTTCTACTTATACCCCGCGCCCCCCACGCCCCCAAAATAAATATACATTAAAATAATATATATATATATATTTTTTTCAACTGTATTGGCAAATCCTACCCCGGTTTACGTTATAAACAGTATATGGCCCCAGCCTATCTGGTAGACTTCTCTCTGTCTCCTGCCATCAGCTGCCTTTAGTATAGTGTTTGTGTGTGTGTGTTTGTGTGTGTGTGTGTGTGTTACTTAATCTTATTCATTTCTGTCCATTTTTAAACATGTAAATTCACCCAGACGAATAAGAATGAATCTCTCCCTCTTTCTCTTCCTCTCTCTCTTCAATTGAAATAATTCAATTTGGACACGTTTGGAATCCTCTCTGGCTTACCCCATTATGCATGAAAACCCCCTTAACAAAGACCTGGAGAATTTACCAGGCCCGTTTGTGAAATGGCACTGTTGGAAAGCCAATTTCATGCATACAAACACCACCAAAGCTCCATATGTGGAGAATCAGCATCCCCTTATGTTTTACTGCCGTTCATCAACCCTTCTATATTTGTCACCCAGAGCTCTAGAAGGGCCAGAGGGCTGTTTGCAGGAGATCAGCCCCAGAAGGGGTGAGGAGACTGGGGCATGGTTGATCTGATTGCCTCCCCCTAGATAGGACTGGAGGGTTGGAGGTGAGATGGTCAGTAGAGAGGCTCGAGGGGTAGGCTGAGTTAACAACGGACCAAAAGCTTGACCTGAGACTGACCCTTCCTCAACTATCCTCCCCTCCAGGCCTTCTGACATGGATACCTGGACTGCTTCCCAAATGGAACCCTATTCTTTATGTAGTGTACTACTTTGGATCAGAGCCCTGATGAAAAGCAGTGCACTACTTTGGATCAGAGCCCTAATGAAAAGCAGTGCACTACTTTGGATCAGAGCCCTAATGAAAAGCAGTGCACTACTTTGGATCAGAGCCCTGATGAAAAGCAGTGTACTACTTTGGATCAGAGCCCTAATGAAAAGCAGTGCACTACTTTGGATCAGAGCCCTGATGAAAAGCAGTGTACTACTTTGGATCAGAGCCCTAATGAAAAGCAGTGCACTACTTTGGATCAGAGCCCTGATGAAAAGCAGTGTACTACTTTGGATTAGAGCCCTAATGAAAAGCAGTGCACTACTTTGGATCAGAGCCCTAATGAAAAGCAGTGCACTACTTTGGATCAGAACCCTAATGAAAAGCAGTGCACTACTTTGGATCAGAACCCTAATGAAAAGCAGTGTACTACTTTGGATCAGAGCCCTAATGAAAAGCAGTGCACTACTTTGGATCAGAGCCCTAATGAAAAGCAGTGCACTACTTTGGATCAGAGCCCTAATGAAAAGCAGTGCACTACTTTGGATCAGAGCCCTAATGAAAAGCAGTGCACTACTTTGGATCAGAGCCCTGATGAAAAGTAATGCACTACACAGGGAATATGGTGCCATTTGGGACACATACTTTTGTGATAAAGGGGATTTGGGGCCAAATAAATAAACAGTCATTTAAAGCTGTTTCCCAGGTCAGGGGAAAGAAAGGGAGAAACATCACAAACAAAAGGGAAGGAGGGATGGCAGTGGAGGGACAGACGGAGGGGGTTAACGGGGTTTGTTGATTGTGTGTGTTTTTTTTGAATGTGCGTTTGATATTATACCACTTTAAATACACACTTTAAACACACACTCTCAGCTGTAACCTGATCACTCCTTGTTAGCTTCAAGTCTGTAAAACCCAAAGAGAAGCAGGGAGACCAACCAGGTGACATCCCTCTGTGATAACCTACTACTAACCCTGACCTCTGACCTCTGATATAAATGTTATAGTATAGAGGTACTACTACTAACCCTGACCTCTGACCTCTGATATAAATGTTATAGTATAGAGGTACTACTACTAACCCTGACCTCTGACCTCTGATATAAAAGCTATAGTTTAGAGGTACTACTACTAACCCTGACCTCTGACCTCTGATATAAAGTTATAGTTTAGAGGTACTACTACTAACCCTGACCTCTGACCTCTGATATAAAGTTATAGTTTAGAGGTACTACTAGGGTTAGTATGACTGCCATGAATCCCCTGGGCCCTCACAGCTCTGTCTGAAAGGCACCTTATTCCCTATGTGGTGCACTACTTTTGACCAGGGTCCATTATGATACCCCTATAGGGCTCAAAAGTAGTGCACTACATAGGGAATAGGATAATATTTCAGATGCAGGAAGTCCCTCCAGAGAGGTCATAGTGTTTCAGGAAGTGACTATGTGTTTTAAAGTGTGTGTGTGTGTGTGTGTGTGTGTGTGTGTGTGTGTGTGTGTGTGTGTGTGTGTGTGTGTAGTGAAAACCGAGGCCACAGTGCCTAGGGTTCCATATCACTCCAGTCCACACGGCTCTCAGACCACAAGAAGTAGAACCACTGTAGACCGACTCACTTCCTCTTCCTCTGCTCCTAGCCCTTGTCTTATCTGGGACTACACATGGATACACTGATAGGACTGCATATGGACAGGCTGATTGGACTACAAATCCTCCCAGCTCCCCCCACTTCCTGTCCCTGTCAAAATGTAGTGACAGGCAGGGAAATAGGAGAACATGGCGTTTGATATTGAGGGGTAATGGACATTATCTGTTATTCAGTACTCTGTCACATTACTGTACCAGACAGCTAGTATCTGTTATTCAGTACTCTGTCACATTACTGTACCAGACAGCTAGTATCTGTTATTCAGTACTCTGTCACATTACTGTACCAGACAGCTAGGATCTGTTATTCAGTAGTCTGTCACATTACTGTACCAGACAGCTAGTATCTGTCAGTGATCTACCTGTCATATTCAGTCAATTCAGGAAGCAAATTGAAACTCTAATTCAGAAATGGGAAACTCCTAATTGAATTGGAATGGAAGTGACACCAAACCCTGCTAGCTAACCCCGTCAGTCCCTACTCTAACAGCATCTACTGTAGCCAAACGTCCACCTCTCTGCGTGCTCACTACATCATACATCCATGTAATGGCCCTTCCACCCTCCTTCCTCTACACCAGAGCATGGGAAGCTTAGGGCTGCTATTATTAACCATGCGGCTAACGTTCCTGTGTTATCTAGCTGCTGTACTTCAGCTCTGCCGTGCTGATAGGCTGCTATGGGGGGGGTCACCATGTTACTGGGCTTATCAGGGGCTCTGCCGCGCAGATAGTCACCGTGTGGAAAATGAACGAGCAGAAGAGGACAGCTTTATGTTCTCTGGCTCTGTTAACCCACAGTCTCTTGTAGGGTCCTGTAGCTTTGGTCACGAGAGACAAAATACACACCCTGATAAACACCCTGATAAACACCCTGATATTCACCCTGATAAACACCCTGATATTCACCCTGATACACACCCTGATATTCACCCTGATAAACACCCTGATACTCACCCTGATAAACACCCTGATAAACACCCTGATACTCACCCTGATAAACACCCTGATATTCACCCTGATAAACACCCTGATACTCACCCTGATACACACCCTGATAAACACCCTGATATTCACCCTGATACACACCCTGATACCCACCCTGATACTCAACCTGATAAACACCCTGATATTCACCCTGATACTCACCCTGATACACACCCTGATATTCACCCTGATAAACACCCTGATATTCACCCTGATACCCACCCTGATACACACCCTGATAAACACCCTGATATTCACCCTGATATTCACCCTGATACTCAACCTGATAAACACCCTGATATTCACCCTGATACTCAACCTGATAAACACCCTGATATTCACCCTGATACTCAACCTGATAAACACCCTGATATTCACCCTGATACACACCCTGATACTCACCCTGAAACACAACCTGATACCCACCCTGAAACACACTCTGATATTCACCCTGATACACACTCTGATATTCACCCTGATACCCACCCTGAAACACACACACCCTGAAACACACCGCGATACACACCCTGATACTCACTCTGAAACACACTCTGAAACACACCCTGATACACACCCTGATACATGGTGGAAAGACACCAGTGACAACAACAGAGCTTCTTCAGTTGATTTAGTTACAACATGTTCTGTTAAAGATACAGACATAGATTGAGTTGGGGTGTGTCATTGGATGATTCTTGTGACCAGTAAGTTATGTTAGACTTGTGATTGGTCGGTTGGGGATTGGCCTGTCCTCTTCTCTTCCCTCTGGCTGGCTGTGTTGAAGGACCTCAGAACGTCCATCAGCCAACAGATAGAGAGAGTTTGGAAGGAAGCGCTGCCGCCATGGCCCTGTTCATATTGTTGTGCTTTGTGGACCTAAGTGCTCTTGGCTTGTGTTTAAGTCCTTGTCCCTTCTTGAGACGTCTCTCTCTCTCTCTCTCTCTCTCTCTCTCTCTCCATCCGGTCGGGGTAGATATTGAGCAGAGGTTGGCTACTGAAAGGTGTCAAAAGCTTTCTGAGAGGGAGAGGGTGAGGGAGAGAGAATGATAGACTGTGTGTGTCCCTACGATCTCCCCTCTCTCCCTCTCAGAATCAGAGGTCCTCAACAAGGGTTCCTGTTTGAACCAACACAACCTTCTATCTTCTGATTAGAAAATAAAGAAACGATGAAACACAAAGGAACAAATCAAGAGTCACACAGTGAAAGGCCTCAACATGAAAGGTTCAATTCATGGCCTTTCACTTGACCCTCTCTAGGCTTTGCCTGTTGTCCAGCGACTTGGAGGGGGAGTTACCTGATACATTATGATGGGATTCCTTGTAGTGCGTGTGTGTGTGCGTGTGTGTGTGTGTGCGTGCATTCTTTCTTCCGCGTGTATGCCTATGTGTGCTTGCATGCCTGTGTGTATGTCTGGTGTGTGTGTCTGGTGTGTGTGTGTGTGTGTGTGTGTCTGGTGTGTTTGTATGTGTCTGGTGTGTGTGTGTGTCTGGTGTGTTTGTCTGGTGTGTGTGTGTCTGGTGTGTGTTGTGTGTGTCTGGTGTGTGTGTGTCTGGTGTGTGTGTGTGTCTGTGTGTGTGGTGTGTGTGTACATCTGGTGTGTGTGTGTCTGGTGTGTATTTCTGGTGTGTGTGTTTGTGTGAGTCTGGTGTGTGTTTGTGTCTGGTGTGTGTTTGTGTCTGGTGTGTGTGTGTGTGTGTGTGTGTCTAGTGTGTGTGTGTGCCTGGTGTGTGTGTGTGTCTGGTGTCTGGTGTGTGTCTGGTGTGTTTGTGTCTGGTGTGTGTGTGTGTGCCTGGTGTGTGTATGTGTGTCTGGTGTGTGTGTGTATGGTGTGTGTCTGGTGTGTGTGTGTATGGTGTGTGTCTGGTGTGTGTATGTGTGTCTGGTGTGTGTGTGTGTATGGTGTGTGTCTGGTGTGTGTATGTGTGTCTGGTGTGTGTGTGTGTATGGTGTGTGTCTGGTGTGTGTGTGTGTGTCTGGTGTGTGTATGTGTGTCTGGTGTGTGTGTGTATGGTGTGTGTGTGGTGTGTGTGTGTGTGTCTGGTGTGTGTATGTGTGTCTGGTGTGTGTGTGTGTGTGTGTATGGTGTGTGTCTGGTGTGTGTGTGTGTGTCTGGTGTGTGTGTGTATGGTGTGTGTCTGGTGTGTGTGTGTGTATGGTGTGTGTCTGGTGTGTGTGTGTGTGTCTGGTGTGTGTGTGTGTGTCTGGTGTGTGTATGGTGTGTGTCTGGTGTGTGTGTATGGTGTGTGTGTGGTGTGTGTGTGTGTGTCTGGTGTGTGTGTGTATGGTGTGTGTCTGGTGTGTTTATGTGTGTCTGGTGTGTGTGTGTATGGTGTGTGTGTGTGTATGGTGTGTGTGTGGTGTGTGTGTGTGTGTCTGGTGTGTGTGTGTATGGTGTGTGTCTGGTGTGTGTGTGTGTGTCGAGGCTAGAGGATGGAGGAAGGGAAGGAGGGTAGGGAGGAGAGGGGGTAGATGTTATAGTTGAATGCCGTGTTGGTGGCCCCGGGCTGGGGCATTTTCCAGTGTGTCAGGGGCCCTGTGGTGTTGACCCTTAGCTGGGAAACGCAGCTCAGAGCCGCTCAGAGAGCAGTCACATTTCCAGTGACATTTTTGCCGTCACCTATGGGTATGTCAGCAGGCCTCCCACTGAAGGGAATATGCATGAGAGGGCTCGGTCACACACACACACACACACACACACACACACACACACACACGCAGACACGCGCGCGCGGGCAAGGATGCAGGAAGAACGCACTCACACACACACACACACACTTCATCCCCACACACATAAACCAGCTTAATAACCAGATAACAAGGTGAATGTAATGGAATCCATTTAAATGACTGGGCGGTAGTGATTAGGACCCGTCAGATAGATGTCAAAGCGCACGTATTAAAATAGATATTAAAACCACCGTGTTTCATTCCTAAAGGTATTTCAACAGATCTTAAAGCACAACAGGGAACAGTGAATGAACACTAATTACGGATCGTTTTATAAATATAAATAACCAATCAGACGCTGTCAGCGTATCATGCAACTGTCATTACACTCTCTGCTCACACCGCTACTTTAACCGCTTGTTATTGTCTTTAAAGAATTACGTTTAATTACAGAATCTAATTACATATCTCCACAGACCAGTATTTACTTCAAGATGATTCTCTTCTCATAATTACTCATCAACAACATGTTTCATTTAGTATGTTTACATTGAAAGTTGTTATGGAGTAGGTGTGCATAGCTTGTATTCAGAGCTGAACACAGAGCATGTTTTGTGTCTCGTTCTGTCTCTTCTCTTTCTGCTTGTTGTTGGTTTAAAACACATCAGTCTGGGCTTCGAAGGACCTGGTGATAACAGCTTGTATCTATGGGCCTTAGCTGTATTGAAGACGCCTGAGAGTCAGAGACACATTGAAACTGTGTGTACCCCTTGTTGGGAATTGTGCGGCAGTCAGAAATTCCTGCATGTTGGAGGAGGGAGACGCTATGCAAAGGGAACTCCCTTCGCCCCACTCCTCTCCCCTCTCCCTCTCTCCTTTCCCTCTCCCTCTCTCCCTCTCTCCGCTCCCCCTCTCCCCTCTCTCCTTTCCCTCTCCCTCTCTCCCTCTCTCCGCTCCCCCTCTCCCCTCTCTCCTTCCCTCCCCTCTCCCTCTCCCTCCCTCTCTCCTTCCCTCCCCTCTCCCTCTCCTCTCTCCTTTCCCTCTCCTCTCTCTCCTCCTCCTCTCCCTCTCCTCTCCCTCTCCTCTCTCCTCCCCTC
>CM059780.1:91654109-91659109 GCA_030435695.1 Brachymystax lenok tsinlingensis | reverse complement strand
GTCATGTGACAGGCGACGGCATGGACAACAGTGTGGCTTCGCCGAGCACAGGAGACGAAGACGACCCGGACAAAGAGAAGAAAAGGAACAAGAAGAGAGGCATCTTCCCTAAAGTGGCCACCAACATCATGAGAGCCTGGCTCTTCCAGCACCTAACGGTGAGTTGAGCATCTCTGCCTCCTGCAACATCTCTGTTCTTACTCCTGTCTTTGTCTGTCTTCTTAGAGTCTTTTCTATCTGTTCTTTCACACACACACACACACACACACACACACACACAGACACACACACACACACACACACACACACACACACACACACACACACACACACACACACACACACACACACACACACACACACAAATGTGCACATGCATGCACTGAGTGGCGCAGCAGTCTAAGGCACTGCATTGCAATGCTAGAGGCGTCACTACAGACCCTGGTACGTTCCCAGGCTGTATCACAACCGGCCGTGATCGGGAGTCCCATAGGGCGGCGTACAATTGGCCCAGTGTTGTCCGGGTTAGGGGAGGATTTGGCCGGGGGGGTAGGCCGTCATTGTACATATGAATTTGTTCTTAACTGGCTTGTCTAGTTAAATAAAGGTTAAATACATATTTTTTTTAAATATGCGCGCATGCACACACACATGCATATTCATACATAAGATTATACATTAACATAGTGTACATTTTTATTTCTCACACACACATTTTTCAGACCCCTCCTGTCCAACAATATCTCCCAGCTCGTAGGGTGAATACTTCACAGAACAGAGAGTGTTCTGTGTAATCTAGGGTCTCTCTCTCTCTCTCTCTCTCTCTCTCTCTCTCTCTGGGTCTCTGGGTCTCTGGGTCTCAGTCTCTCAGTCTCAGTCTCAGTCTCAGTCTCAGTCTCAGTCTCAGTCTCAGTCTCAGTCTCAGTCTCAGTCTCAGTCTCAGTCTCTGTCTCTGTCTCTGTCTCTGTCTCTGTCTCTGTCTCTGTCTCTCTCTCTCTCTCTCTCTCTCTCTGTCTCTCTCTCTCTCTCTCTCTTTCTCCTCATCTGGTGTAACTGGATAATCTTGAAGCTAAGCTAACCTGCCCCTGGCTAGAGACAACTCCGTAGATAAGACCTTCATTATTCACCAAGAACAAATCTGGACACTATTTGTCAGTCAGGCGCTCCATGAAAGGCCTGTGGTTTTGGTTTCTTGGTTTCACGATAATCGCCTGGGGCACCAGTGCTGTAGGCCGTGTCCCCTCCCCATTAACATTACAAGGTGAATATGTTGTCTACATTGAGCGTTATGATGCATTTACAGTACATGACATTTCAATATGATATAGGAGCAAGTGGAATATTTAAACAATGCTATATGACTGAATGTCTAACAATATAACACATTCCAGACGTTATTCCAACTCTGTAAAGACATGGCTCTGACTAGAACTGCAAGCTGCCCTGTCATCTTATATCCATTGGTGAATAGTGGGTTTGTTGTTGACGTCTATTGTCTTTGTTCCAGAGGTGTGCTAGCGGTTAGCGGTGTGTAGCCTATGCTCTATATGAGAGACTGAGGATATCCCCACCTGTACAGACAGACAGACAGAGACAGACAGACAGAGACAAAGACACAGACACTAGATCATTGATGTGGTGGCCTTTACCCACAGATCGAATGGCCCTCTTAGTTCCAGGGTGTTGTATTGTCATTATATCTGAGGAGGAAGCCAGGAGGCTGGGTGTTGTATTGTCATTATACCTGAGGAGGAAGCCAGGAGGCTGGGTGTTGTATTGTCATTTTACCTGAGGAGGAAGCCAGGAGGCTGGGTGTTGTATTGTCATTATACCTGAGGAGGAAGCCAGGAAGCTGGGTGTTGTATTGTCATTATACCTGAGGAGGAAGCCAGGAGGCTGGGTGCTGTATTGTCATTATACCTGAGGAGGAAGCCAGGAGGCTGGGTGTTGTATTGTCATTATACCTGAGGAGGAAGCCAGGAGGCTGGGTGTTGTATTGTCATTATACCCGAGGAGGAAGCCAGGAGGCTGGGTGTTGTATTGTCATTTTACCTGAGGAGGAAGCCAGGAGGCTGGGTGTTGTATTGTCATTATACCTGAGGAGGAAGCCAGGAGGCTGGGTGTTGTATTGTCATTATACCTGAGGAGGAAGCCAGGAGGCTGGGTGCTGTATTGTCATTATACCTGAGGAGGAAGCCAGGAGGCTGGGTGTTGTATTGTCATTATACCTGAGGAGGAAGCCAGGAGGCTGGGTGTTGTATTGTCATTATACCTGAGGAGGAAGCCAGGAGGCTGGGTGTTGTATTGTCATTATACCCGAGGAGGAAGCCAGGAGGCTGGGTGTTGTATTGTCATTATACCCGAGGAGGAAGCCAGGAGGCTGGGTGTTGTATTGTCATTTTACCTGAGGAGGAAGCCAGGAGGCTGGGTGTTGTATTGTCAGGCTGCCTTTTATTGTTTTCAAGTGTCAGAATGAAATGTTTTCTCAACCCATTTGTCTAATGTGACTCCCCCTGCCGTAAAACACATGTGCAGGAGCGCACACACACACACACACACACACACACACACACACACACACACACACACACACACACACACACACACACACACACACACTTGCATCTGTGCCTCTTCGGAAACAACCCCTTTCAGAACAACCCCTATACCCCCTGCTCCCTGACCTCACCCCCCTCACCCTCCCTTTAACCCAAAACCTTCAGGGCCCTCAGAGGAAAGTCTGAAACAAGTCTGCTTTGCATAGACACTTACTCTGTGGACAGCATTTCTCCCTGAACAGAGGACCAAGTTAACACAAGTCTGTACCAACCCAGAGAAAGAGAGGGAGAAAGAGAGAGAGAGGGGAGGGAAAGAGACAGAGAGAGAAAGAGAGAGGGGGGGAGAGAGAGAGAGAGAGAGAGAGAGAGAGAGAGAGAGAGAGAGAGAAAGAGAGGGGGAGAGAGAGGGAGAGAGAGGGAGAGAGAGAGAGGGAGAGAGAGAGAAAGAGGCAGAACTCAATAACCTGCTGGCAAACAGCTAGGCCTGTGCCAAATGGTTGTGTTTAGAGATGGAGAGAGAGGGAGAGAGAAAGTGGGATTCGGAGAGAGAGAGAGGGAGAGAGAGGGAGAGAGAGTGGGAAGCATACCCAGCAAGAGGAATCAGAAACAGGTTGTTCCAGCAGAACACTGCTTTGTCCCTGCTTCAAAAGACTCAGAGTGGAACATCCATGACTGGAGCTCGTGAGAGCATAGTTTTACAAATATCATCTGGTCTTTGTCTCAGCTAGGAAGGGAGGCACAGACAGAGAAAGGAAGAGAGAGAGAGAGAGAGAGAGAGAGAGAGAGAGAGAGAGAGAGAGAGAGAGAGAGAGAGAGAGAGAGAGAGAGAGAGAGAGAGAAGCCTGGCCCCTCAGAGATAGACACAACAGTAATTAATCATCAACACACACACACACACACACACACACACACACACACACACACACACACACACTGGAGTACGATGGCACTGCATTAAGCAGCTTCATAGAGTAGAATATAATAGAAATTGAATAGAATAGAACAGAATATGATCAAATCAAATGTATTTTACAAAGCCCTTTTTACATCAGCAGTTGTCAGTTACCCGACCTAGAATGTAAACCAAAGTCATGTAGATTAGACTGCTCTCCCCTATACACTGTTCCCTGTTCCCTGTTCTGTTGTCCTCCCACTACATGGCCACTGGGGAGTCTCAGACCCAGTCTCAGTCTCAGCTGCTAGTACTGAACAGCAACAGGATGTGGAAGGTGGGTGGCTGCTATCGCTACAACAGGGACCGGGTAGGAGGTAGGAGGTAGGAGACAGAGTAGAAAGGGAGGGATACAACAGGGACCGGGTAGGAGGTAGGAGGTAGGAGACAGAGTAGAAAGAGAGGGATACAACAGGGACCGGGTAGGAGGTAGGAGGTCGGAGACAGAGTAGAAAGAGAGGGATACAACAGGGACCGGGTAGGAGGTAGGAGGTCGGAGACAGAGTAGAAAGAGAGGGATACAACAGGGACCGGGTAGGAGGTAGGAGGTAGGAGACAGAGTAGAAAGAGAGGGATACAACAGGGACCGGGTAGGAGGTAGGAGACAGAGTAGAAAGGGAGGGATAGAAAAAATGGGAGAAAAGAGGAGAAGAAGAGAGAGACTGGAAGAGAGGAGGGGGTTATGAAGAGGGAGACTGGAAGAGAGGAGGGGGTTATGAAGAGGGAGACTGGAAGAGAGGAGGGGGTTATGAAGAGAGAGACTGGAAGAGAGGAGGGGGTTATGAAGAGAGAGACTGGAAGAGTGGAGGAGAAGGAGAGAGAGACTGGAAGAGAGGAGGGGGTTATGAAGAGAGAGACTGGAAGAGAGGAGGGGGTTATGAAGAGGGAGACTGGAAGAGAGGAGGGGTTATGAAGAGAGAGACTGGAAGAGAGGAGGGGTTATGAAGATGGAGACTGGAAGAGAGGAGGGGTTATGAAGAGAGACTGGAAGAGAGGAGGGGTTATGAAGAGAGAGACTGGAAGAGAGGAGGGGGTTATGAAGAGAGACTGGAAGAGAGGAGGGGGTTATGAAGAGAGAGACTGGAAGAGAGGAGGGGGTTATGAAGAGAGAGACTGGAAGAGTGGAGGAGAAGGAGAGAGAGACTGGAAGAGAGGAGGGGGTTATGAAGAGAGAGACTGGAAGAGTGGAGGAGAAGGAGAGAGAGACTGGAAGAGAGGAGGGGGTTATGAAGAGGGAGACTGGAAGAGAGGAGGGGGTTATGAAGAGGGAGACTGGAAGAGAGGAGGGGGTTATGAAGAGAGAGACTGGAAGAGAGGAGGGGGTTATGAAGAGGGAGACTGGAAGAGAGGAGGGGGTTATGAAGAGGGAGACTGGAAGAGAGGAGGGGTTATGAAGAGAGAGACTGGAAGAGTGGAGGAGAAGGAGAGAGACTGGAAGAGAGAAGGGGGTTATGAAGAGAGAGACTGGAAGAGAGGAGGAGAAGGAGAGG
>CM059780.1:91644109-91649109 GCA_030435695.1 Brachymystax lenok tsinlingensis | reverse complement strand
GTTCATGTTAATATTGAGATGGAGATTATAGAAGCCTGTTCATGTTAATATTGAGATGGAGTTTATAGAATCCCAATTCATGTTAATACTGAGATGGAGATTATAGAAGCCTGTTCATGTTAATATTGAGATGGAGATTATAGAAGCCTGTTCATGTTAATATTGAGATGGAGTTTATAGAAGCCTGTTCATGTTAATACTGAGATGGAGTTTATAAAAGCCTGTTCATGTTAATACTGAGATGAAGTTTATAGAAGCCTGTTCATGTTAATACTGAGATGGAGTTTATAGAAGCCTGTTCATGTTAATACTGAGATGGAGTTTATAGAAGCCTGTTCATGTTAATACTGAGATGGAGTTTATAGAAGCCTGTTCATGTCAGTATTGAGATGGAGTTTATCTCTGCTATATGTGGCCTAAGGTCTGTGATTATTTCATAATTCTGTCTAAGTGCCAGTCAGAATCTGAGGCTCCACTACCAAATAAAGTCTAAGGAGATTGCAGGCGGCACACAGCCAGGTTACCCTGCCTTGGCACATTGATACCACTGAAAATGTTTTATTTAATCTAAGCTTGTCTTTGTGTGCTTTGCAAAAAAAAAACAAAGATACATTTGTTTTCAGTTTTCTTGACCCTCAGCTGTTCTGACTCTCTGGCTGGCTGGCTGGCTCGCTGGCTGTGTGTGTGTGTGTGTGTGTGTTTGTCAGACATTTGGAAGTGATGACTGAATGTCTTTGCCACTCGTTATAGTAGTTGGTGTCAAAGAGGTGCCAGCTGAGTCAATTCTAGACATACAAACACACACACACACACACACACACACACACACACACACACACACACACACACACACACACACACACACACACACACACACACACACACACACACACTCACCTTGTAATGAAAACATCATCCATTACCTCTCTTGACAGGGCCCTCTCTATGGGGGCTTCTCTTGGTGGACTGACCCCCTGTACACACACACACACACACACACACACACGCTCGCACACACTAATTTGCTTGCACACACACACTCACACACACACTGTGGAGAAGATGGGTCACTGGCCATGAATACACACACACACACTGTGTGTGTGTGTGACTGTGTTTATGTGACTGTGTGTGTGACTGTGTGTGTGTGACTGTGTGTGTGACTGTGTGTGTGTGTGTGTGTATTCATGGCCAGTGACCCATCTTCTCCAGGAGACTAAAGGTCTTGGGAGTCAGGAGTGTAGGGGTGAGATAGTCAGACAAGTCCATCTGGTGGAGGCATGGGGGGGAGAGGGGGAGGAGGAGGAGGGGGTTGGGATAATGGTAGAGTCCGTATGGTTGGGGCAGTGGGAGGCCATCATTCCTGACATGGACACCTGAAAGACCATCCGTGTCATGATGGATGGAACGATAGATGGAAAGAGAGAGAGATAGATGGACAGAACGATTGATTTGATTTGATGAGATGGAAAGAGAGAGAGCTGGATGGAACAATAGATGGAGAGAGAGAGAGATGGATGGAACGATAGATGGATGGATGGAACGATAGATGGAGAGAGAGAGAGAGATGGATGGAACGATAGATGGCAAGAGAAAGAGAGAGAGATGGATAGAACGATAGATGGAAAGAGAGAGAGAGAGAGATGGACAGAACGATTGATTTGATTTGATGAGATGGAAAGAGAGAGAGCTGGATGGAACAATAGATGGAGAGAGAGAGAGATGGATGGAACGATAGATGGAGAGAGAGAGAGAGAGAGATGGATGGAACGATAGATGGAGAGAGAGAGAGAGATGGATGGAACGATAGATGGAGAGAGAGAGAGATGGATGGAACGATAGATGGAAAGAGAGATAGAGAGAGATGGATGGAACGATAGATGGCAAGAGAAAGAGAGAGAGATGGATTGAACGATAGATGGAAAGAGAGATAGAGAGAGATGGATGGAACGATAGATGGCAAGAGAGAGAGAGATGGACGGAACGATAGATGGAAAGAGAGAGAGATGGATGGAACGATTGATGGAAAGAGAGAGAGAGATGGATGGAACGTTAGATGGAAAGAGAGAGAGAGATGAATGGAACGATAGGTGTAAAGAGAGAGAGAGAGATGGATGGAATGATAGATGGCAAGACAAAGAGAGAGAGATGGATGGAACGATAGATGGAAAGAGAGAGATGGATGGAACAATAGATGGAAAGAGAGAGAGAGAGAGAGATGGATGGAACGATAGATGGAAAGAGAGAGATGGATGGAACAATAGATGGAGAGAGAGAGAGATGGATGGATGGAACAATAGATGGAAAGAGAGAGAGAGAGAGAGAGAGAGAGATGGATGGAACGATAGATGGAAAGAGAGAGAGAGAGAGAGAGAGAGAGATGGATGGAACGATAGATGGCAAGAGAAAGAGAGAGATGGATGGATGGAACAATAGATTGAAAGAGAGAGAGAGAGAGAGAGAGAGAGATGGATGGAACGATAGATGGCAAGAGAAAGAGAGAGATGGATGGATGGAACAATAGATGGAAAGAGAGAGAGAGAGAGATGGATGGAACGATAGATGGCAAGAGAATGAGAGAGAGATGGATGGAATGATAGATGGAAAGAGAGAGAGATGGACGGAGATACAAGTTGACTGTCTTTCCTTCGTGTTCACTCTTTCTGTCTCTTTCTGTTCACTCTTTCTGTCTCTTTCTGTTCACTCTTTCTGTCTCTTTCTGTCTCTTTCTGTCTCTTTCTGTCTCTTTCTGTTCGCTCTTTGCCAGGTTTCTCTCTCTTTATCTTTCTCTCTTTCTCTTTTACAAATCAAATCACATGCGCTGAATTCAACAGGTGTTACCCTTACAGTGAAATGCTTACTTACCAGCCCCAACAATGCAGTTTTAAGAAAGATAATATTTACAAAATAAACTAAAGTACCGAGTCAATGAGTGGAGGTACAGGTTAGTTGAAGTAATTGAGGTAATATGTGCAGTACATGTAGGTAGGGGTAAAGTGACTATGCATAGATAATAAACAGCGAGTAGCAGCATCAGGGGGCAATGCAAATAGTCCTGGTAGCCATTTGATTAACTCTCTGTCTCTCTGGGTTACTGGCATGGGGAGCGTATGTTTACATTACCAAAGCACGTGAAATAGATCATGAACAAAAGTAAAATAAACAATGAAAAATTAACAGTAAACATTACACTCACAAAGTTTCAGAAGAATAGAGACATTTCAGATGTCATTTTATGTCTATATACGGTGTTCTAACGATATGCAACTAGTTGAAGTACAAAAGGGAAAATAAATAAATATAACTATGGGTTGCATTTACAATGGTTGCCCTTTTCTTGTGGCAACCGGTCACACATCTCGCTGCTGTGGTTCTTGCTGCTATGGTGACACACTGTGCTATTTCACTTAATAGATATGGGAATATAGGTCTCTCTCTTTCTGCCTGTCTGTATTGAAACTCTTCCCCCCCTGTGTTTAATGTCCCGCCGGAGCAGTTCACTTTTAATTCACGTCACCTTTGAACCACAACCTCAGAATGGCTGCTACAAACCAAGGCTGTTGGGGGCTGTATCTGGCTGGGATTGTGTGTGCTGTGTGTGCATGAGGATGTGTGTGTGTGTGTCTGGGTTTGGTCAAGGGGGTGGTGGGGGTGGGGGGTTTGTTTCCTTGAGAACGTGAGAACTTTACGAAGCCTCAAGGTCGGTCAGTAGCGCTGGAAGGGATCAACAGTTGCCAGGTTTCCAACATGACTCCCCTCGAACACTCAGACTTTAGGCTCACATAAATCCCACCCAATGTGGGTCTAGCGTTAGTCTGCCGATCGTTCAGAGCAATGGGTTTTTTCCGCACCACCCACTGTAGACGTCTGATTGCCGACATTTTCACTCGGGTTTGCAAATGACAGCCGGCATTATGTTCAGAGGTGCTAAGAACTCTGGGTTATCTACTGCTGTATCTGAACCCTTAGGCCCCCTTCCAAACTGACCCCTAGACCCTCGCCTCCTAGGCTCTAGTGGTGATCTGAAAACACTGGATCTATGTAAACTCTGCAAAACTTCGTTATTAGCATGTTGCTAATTTTATTTATTTATTTTTTATTTCCCCTTTATTTAACCAGGTAGGCTAGTTGAGAACAAGTTCTCATTTACAACTGCGACCTGGCCAAGATAAAGCAAAGCAGTTCGACACATACAACAACACAGAGTTACACATGGAGTAAAACAAACATACAATCAATAATACAGTAGGAAAACACATCTATATTCAAAGAGTGCAAATGAGGTAGGATAAGGAAGTTAAGGCAATAAATAGGCCATGGTGGCAAAGTAATTACAATATAGCATTTAAACACTGGAATGGTAGATGTGCAGTAGATGAATGTGCAATGTAGAAAAACTGGGGTGCAAAGGAACAAGATAAATAAATAAATACGGTAGGGGATGAAGTAGTTGGTTGGGCTATTTACAGATGGGCTATAAACAGGTGCAGGGGTCTGTGAGCTGCTCTGACAGCTGGTGCTTAAAGCTGGTGAGGGAGATAAGTGTCTCCAGTTTCAGAGATTTTTGTAGTTCGTTCCAGTCATTGGCAGCAGAGAACTGGAAGGAGAGTCGGCCAAAGGAGGAATTGGCTTTGGGTGTGACCAGTGAGATATACCTGCTAGAGCGTGTGCTACGGGTTGGTGCTGCTAAGGTGACCAGCGAGCTGAGATAAGGCGGGGCTTTACCCCGCCTAATACCCATACAACATTGTTAGATGGACTCAGCAGTATCGAACAGTGGATCTGGGCATGTTCACTGCTCTCGTCCCTTTCTACCGTTTTCCCTCTTAGCAGACAGACCAGAGTTGATATGTGGTTTCATCAGCGTCTGTTAGATCAACCATGGCCTCATGCTCTGCCTCTGGATCTCAGTGGTACTATTCTTAATTATCAGCTGGACGAGAGGAGTTAGCAAGAGACTGTGTGTTTGTGTGTGTGTGTCTGTGCGTGCTTGTGTGTGT